>BBSZ01010594.1:0-17105 GCA_000981365.1 Subanguina moxae | reverse complement strand
AACCTTGATTCGTATGCCATTTGCAAAAAAAAACTCATGAAATAAATATTAGATTCTAAATGAAATGTCACATGAAATTTCACTTTAACTAAAATGAAATGAAATTTAAAATGAAATTTCATTTTATTTAAAGTGAAATGAAATTTAAAGTGAAATTTCATTTCATTTTAAATAAAATGAAATTTCATTTTAAATTTCATTTCATTTTAGTTAAAGTGAAATTTTTCATCTGAAATTTTTCTATGTGAAATATTTCATTTTAGGTTAAATGAAATGAAATTCATAGTGAAATTTCATTTCATTCTGATTTCAATTTCATTTAGGAAAACACTGGTAGCAAGCTTATCATATCTAAATTTATAACAAGATAAAGACGCGGGAACTTATGCTACAACCCCCTTTTATAAGAGCCAGGGGCTGATTTCCATAACCATTTGAATCACTAACCAAACCATCATTCTTTGCTTTTTCTTTTTTAACTGTCACGAAAGGCGAAGACATTTGTTTGCTTATTTAAGGTAACTGGCCTCTGAATTGGAGGATGTGCTCCGCCTCGTGAATATTTCAGTTAGGGAGGGTGGACAGGCCGTTCTACTAACACTGTTTTCCGGACTACATTGTACATTCCAATTCATTCCTGCTTCCCTCCCCTTGAAAGGGAATCCTACACACGGGTATTGCAAATAATCAGTAGTATTTTTTCTCTCTGTTTGGGAGAGAACAACCACCGGAAAGGCGAGTCAGCAATATTCACCCTTCTAATCATCCTTTCCATCGTTTTCGTTGTTCTTCCTATTCAGTTTGAGGGGTCAGCTTGGGGTTTGTTCTAATGATCCAAATTCAACTGAAAAGTGCGTTCCCTTCACAACTATTTCTCTGTTTTCTCTCTTTGGCCTACTTGTGCAGGAGAACTATGGGCTCAGTCGATCAGTGCTGCAGGTAGGCTGTGATGGTTGGGATATTTAAAAAATTATTTGGGTGAAGTGTTTAGAAAGCATGATGTGCCAGAAGTGTGTGTCAAAACATTATGCTACCCATCCCAACCTCCAGGCGACTTTGATGTCTATGATATTTTTGAGCGCAAGAACAATTGTTCCAAGCATCTGCATTCTATTAGCCAATGTAAGTGAGATGCGCATTTTTGACGTGGAAAAAAGCAAAAAAAAAAATGAAATTATTTGGTTAACTATAAGTACTATACAGCAGTATGTAACAGAAAAGCAGCTTTTTTGGGCAGCTTAGGGGATTTGCAGTGCAAGTTAAGTGAAAAAAAAAACTAGCCAGACATTAACACTCGAAGTCTAAGAACATTCCCAGGCTCAAAACACAAAAGTCTCAGAACACTCCCAGGCTGAAACACTCGAAGTCTGAATACATTTTCAAGTTCAACACTCAAAAATTGAGTATAAGATTTTTTTCCCAGAGCTTACCACAACATATACTTAAGTGTAGTCAAAAGACGAAAAAGTCAACTTGAAAAATGCCTCCAGATATATTTCTCTCCGGCACGCAGTTTCTCACATCAACTTTGTTATGTTTTCAGGCCTCTCAAATGGACGGTGAGAGCTTTTTATCTGTTACACTTAGTTTGGTCCTAAAAATTGCTTCTTTCAGTGACCATTCGGCCTGCTGCTCTAGTGATGCCAAAGACCGCGACGAGCATGCGTGTTTCAACCTATGCAGAGGAGAGGGCAGGTCATCGGAAAGCAGCTACCATCACAGCTGGACCCAATATCAGACGTGTTTGGCCATCAACCTCCAGTCCATGTTCCGTTGTTTTGAGAAAGGATATCAGAGCATTCCCAGCCCTCCTTTACAGTTGACCGTAGACGAGCAAAAGCTAGGAGCTAGAGGGGTGGAATTGGCTTGGAGACAGCCCGCTGAACTGCCCAACCTCGTCAATCACTATTTTGTTGTGGTTAGACAGCTTAATGAAGAAGGGCCGGAAATACAAGCAGAGACCAAACAGCTGAGAGTCAGTTTCACCAATCTGGAGCCAGGCACTAGCTATGTAGCTAAAGTAGTGGCTGTTACTAAGGCAGATGACGAAAGGTCTCTAGCCTCAGAAGAAGTGCAGTTCCAGACTGTGGGAGTGGCTCCCGAAGTGGAAGCTTTTAAGAGGCTGGTAACTGTCAGCAAAAAAGCCACTTCAGCACTGTTGGCCTGTACATTCCACATCAGTGGAGTTAGCGAACAGTCCAAACTGCAGATTCAATGGCAATATAGGGCGGCTAATGCCGAAGGAGAATTTGCAACACTTTCCGACTTTAGGTGAGTTGTTCTCCTGAATTAAAGGTTTTGATAGCAATATTTTCTTCGCCTTTTTAACCTATAACTAAAAACCATAATTTTTTCTAGATTCAACCAAACCTACTATGTCTACTCTGAAAGCAAACCTCGAGAACACATCACCACACTGGAAATCTACGATCTAGCGCCAGAAGACTTTGGTAGCTATCGGTGTCTAGTTACAGACGAATTCGGTAAAGGTGATTCATTTGTGGAGTTGAAGCTAGGAGAGCTGAGCACGCCCAAAGCCTCGCCTCCTCCCACTACGCTAGCTTGTTGCCAAAACAGGGGTGTCGAGCCAAGGTGTTTGCTTATGTGTGGAGCTCATGACATCGCCTCCACCACTGCTTCAGGCCAAGAGGGCTCATCTATTACTGTTCCTTCTCGAAGATACGTGCCTCGTCCAATGATGCCCTCCGGCTGTTCAGTGGAGATCAGCAAGGTGTTGAGTTGTGCCATGCCGGAAGTGGACGATAGTGCTTGTTGCTTGAGACAAAGAGTGCCTAAAGCCTGCATGTACTTGTGTGACAGCAGTGTCAAGCCTTCAAACCAAATGGCTGCTATATGTTTAGAACATGTCAGCAGTGTGGAACAGTGCAGGATAGCTGGAGTAGAGGTGGGATATCAAATTTTTTAATGTAAAACATCAACCGAATATGCAGTTAGCCGTAGTTTACTCTGGAAATGGTAGTAGGAAGCAAAGAACTGCCTAGGCTCAGTTCTGCTTGAACATTTACTATAGTAGTAGAGTCTCGATAATAAGAAGTACTTATTTTGCCTAAGCCCTAACTCTAAGCCAATTACAGAGAAGGCCATCCGCAGTGCAGAACCTGAGGATACAAAACTCTGGCTCAGCCACTGCCGCCAACACCGCACTAGTCAGTTGGGAGACATCCACCAAGTTAGCTATTCACAACTAACTATACATCAAAAATCACACAAATAATTAGCTGTAATCTTTTTTCAGCGCCGAAATCTACCATGTTTATTGGCGAAGACAGAAGTCTTCCGACTCAGATTATTGGTTACAAAAGTCCCAGGTGACGACCACCCGAAAAGTGATCAATGCCGATGAAATAGTGGTGGTTGCAGCCAATTCCTACGGCATCTCCCAGCCTGCCAAGCTAGTCCTGTCAACCAACGGGAAGTGGTCGAGGAGCAGTGTTTAGAGCAGGTTATTTTGCACAAGTTATCCCAAAGATTTTTTATTTTCTCGTCTACTCCCATTCAATGATCTCCGAAAAAAAGCAATTTGCGAACAAGTCTTTTGTGCCACTTTGGAAATTGGATCCAGAGCTTTTTTTCGAAAAGTGTGTTTTAACCTTTCTAAGTAATTCTTATATTCTATGACAATAAAAATATGTGTTTTCCGCACTCTTCTATATCAAAGACTGGTTTTTTGAGAACCGAAAATTTTGATTTTTTTCCTTGGTTCCTTAACTTACATGCTATGGTTGTTCACGATCGGTAATTTGGCCTTATTCTCGAATACTGGGCTTTTTTGAATGGCGTTTAACCCAGTCGGATACGCTTTCAGCTATTTTTTTGGTACCTACTCATTGGCACTTGTTAATTCTTCACCAGACAAAGATATCATCGTCTCAGATAGGCTGATGACTGTTAGATAATAGCAATCTCGGTGGACCAAGACAAATAATCAAAATTTTTGGTTTTCAATCTATTTGTTTTTCGGTATGGAAAGATGTGGGAAAACGCAATTTTTTAGTGCATAAGAATTACTCGTATAAGATCCAGACCTTCGCTTGAAAAAAAAACCAAGAAGGTTGTATTAGTCGGTAGTTCCAAAAATTGCTTTCTTTCTGTAGCATTTGCCAGCAAAATGCTATTTTTTCTTTTTCTTTCTCTCAGGGTTGTTCTATACGAGCTTAGCTAAGATTTTTATTCCTCTTTTTATGTGCATAATTTATTTTTTTTGAAATACATGCTGCCTGTAAAAGTCAAAAAGTAGTTAATAGTCTAGCAAAATTGTTGTAAATTGTCTCCAAAGTAAGATTTGACTGTGATAATCACAGCCGAAGTTTCTTTCTCTATTTGCTCTGTGTTATGGTTATCTTTCTTCTGCTAGTACATTTCCTCTCTTACAAAATTAATTGCAATAACTAATCACAAAGCAAAGACCATTAGAGTTTGGAAGAAAAAAGATAAATTACAAAGTGTCAGAAAACTAATTTCAGACACACAACTTTTTAACTTAGCGTATTTCCTCCATTGCAAACCATCCACGAATACTCTTTTAAAGAATAAACCTTCTGTGTCACACAGAAAATGCATCAAAATGTGGACATTCAGTTGTCTCAGTCTGTTTCTCTTACTTGTTCTTAACATCAAAGTGATCGAAAGACCGCTCAAAATGATCAGCATAGTGAGAAGAAGCGATTAAAAATGTTTAGGACGTGTATGATCTCAACCCCAGAGTTGGCAAAATATAGCTTGTCGAATTACAGAATAACCTTTTTCATGTTCCTTTTTGGTTTTCTACCAAAGTGTCCACAAATGTACAAAAATGACTATAACTTGGTCTCCGGATGTCTGAATAAAATTCTGCCTACATTATTGGAAAGCTCAGCCAATTGTGCGTTTGATGAAGTATCTAACAACATTTTAATAATAAAAAATATGGGCAACATTAATTCAAGAACTTTAATTTCCAAAATGATAATTTCCAGAATTTCCGGTTTTGTTTTTTGATAATAAAAAAACTGTTTTAATGTTATTTCACACCTTCTATGACGAGAAAATGTGGAAGATGACATTGTTATCATTTTTAGCGTATTAGAATGCTTAGATGAGGCTAAAACAACAGGAAGAACAAGGCAAGAAAACTACTCGCTCTTAGTATAAAACTCTTGGGCTTTGATCTTACACTAAGTTCCTGTTTTATAAAATAAAAAAAAACACCAAAAAACACATGGTTTAAATGTTCATGTCAAACAGGTGCACCGTCTTAGCATCCTAAAAAGATCCACCTTTCCAACCCTGTGTGAACCTCAAAAGACCAGTTTGTGAAAAAAAAAAGAAACTAATACAAAACCTTTGTTTGAAAGCATATCCCGGGATTGTGATCCAAAATTACGTCAACTACCTTCAAAGTTTTTTGCTATAAAACTCAATAATACTAGAGCATTTACGGTAAGTACCAAAAACTGGTTCAGAAATTTTGTCTCGCATTATTTCTCCTCCTAAAGAGTGATGAAAAAGAGAAAGTAAATTTCGCGAAACCTATTTTGCTATCAGATCAAAGATTTTTGCACTCACAACCCAAAAAATATATTTATTTGTATCAGACAACACACACGGCGTCATCGTCTTGATGAAAAAAAAAAACCAGGTTTACCTTTTTCAACTTCTGGTCACTTTTGGTTTTCCAAGTAAAAAGGTTCAACAGCACGTCGAATGAACTCTTTCATGATTTCTGGTTTGGCTGGCCCAAAATTACCGGTAATTGTAATGGAGGTACAGAAATACACACACAAAAGAGCAGCTGTTTTCTTTCTTTCTATCTATTCGCTGTATTCTTCAATGGTTGAACATGTAATTTTTTTTTAAAGATTTGCTCGTAGAACCGACCGATTTAGATTTTCTTCTCTTTTTCTGTGATTTTATAAGCCTTTTGAGTTGTGTAAAATAAATGACACTGACGAGAGTCGCATATCTACGTGGTATGACCTAGACATTCCTCCTCCACTCTTTCGCTAATTTGTAATGCAATCGTATGTGGCTGTGTATTTATTACTGCTGTTTCGTTTGTTATAATTATTGATTGCTTCACGCTAATTGTTTGTTATTTCCACAATGTTTTCTTGTCAATAAAGACTTGTTTCGAAAATATATTGACTAAAGACAATTGTTTAAAGGTGTCAAATTGGCTTTTTAAGTTATCTCAGGAAAAATATCGTAACATGATTTATTCTCTATAATACAGTGATTGTGGTAGAGGGTAGGAAAGCAAAACGAAATTTTTCCCTTAAAAATTTGTTTTAGCTAGTCTAACAGCCGTAAAAAATTGACGCTAAATAGGAATGTGAAAGAAAAAAAGTAGACCTCTACCAGTCTGCCCCATAATTTGTTGCGCTTTTTTCAAAAATTTTAGGTCTTTTTTGTCGAAAATGTTCAATCATCTTCGTCATGTAATGCTCTTTCTCTATAATACAGGTCTTAATGCGGTGAAAGCAATAGAGGAGATCAATCAAGTCTATGGTCAAGAGAATATAAGCAAAAGAACTAGCCAATTCTGGTTCACAAAGGTTAAGAATAGGAAGTAGTAGTCAAAAGTAGTCCACCACGGTGAGATTAGTTAAGTTCTGAGGCCATTCTCCGTCGTCTACAGCCCAATGAGGATTGACGACGATTGCGTCCGGAAACTTTTATCAAATCTACTCCTGAGTTTCGCCAGCTTGATGAAAAGGAGCTTCATTCTGTTGAAACGTCTAAGGAGAGCGACCGAAATGGCGTCGAGTCCAAGGCGGCACTTTCGACCGGAGCATTCCCTGATAGGCAGCTCCATCGACTCTGGTTTCTTCCTGCACGAAGAAGAAAGATGTGTTTTCGGTTGGTGTGACTCCGACCCAGAAAATCACTTGTTTCAAGTTTAGACTCAAGCTTTAAGACAAAAATGTGTTGAATCATTTATTGTTAATAAATTGATGAAACACTCAAGTATTTAATGCTGATATAATAAATGATACAAAGACTGCATTTATTACTTTGTGACTAATTATTTCTCGTTTCCATTTACTTTTAAAAAATGGCCAAAATTTTGGAAGTTGGAAGTGAAAAAAAGTGTGGAATAAATGGAAAAGGAAATGGAAGTGAAATTCCATTACACCCCTGATCAGCAGCCTTTTTCATGTCTTAATAATTTTCAGGCGAATCTGTTTTAATCAACCATCAAAAAATTCCTTACACACAATATCAAGGTCAAACAACATTCATCAAATTTCGAAATTTTTTCATCGGTCAGGAATGCTGACTTTTCCATTGACTACATCGTGCCAAGAAGCATTAGGAGCTCAAGGAAGACAGAATGAATTGGATGGCTTCTGATGACATTTACAATCTTTTGTAGACCATCATTAATGAGGAACTTTCAAATATGATTTCCTAAAAATTTATTGGCAAGTTGGAAACATAAATAGAGATAGTCAAAATTTAACCTGTGAAATTTTAATATTATACCTGCTTATGCTCCTAGTTCCTTATAAACGGCTTCCCGGGCTGGAATCTGATACGGATCAAGTTGTTCGATACATTGGATCCAATTTTCGGCAAGAAGCAAAGAATCGGCTGAGTTAGATTTTCGAACATTTCCGATGGCGATAGCTACTTTAAAAGACTTTCCACCTTTGTCACTAACAAGGCACAAGAAGAGCTTTCCATTGAAGTGTCCACCAAAAGTGATGTTTTCTAAGCTGTTGAGTCAGTTGAGCCTGTCGCATAGCACTTCTTGCACATTGTTCAGCCAAACGATGCGCACTTTTTCTTGAATGACAGATTTTACTTGAAGCACAGGCGTAAAGATTTTGACTAGGGATGAAACTTTGTTGGTTGGAGCGAAAATATCCTTTCCCATCTAGAAGAATAACATAAAGTACTCTTTTACCACTACCTTTTGAAGAGCGTTCCTAAGATTTCTTCTTCGATTCCAATGTTTGCAGCCTCCACAATATTCTAAATATTCTAAAGGTGATAAGCAGAAACTTAGAAACTTTTGGAGACTTTGAAATTACATCAGCTTTTCTCAGTGAAGGTATTCTAACACACTTATGCAGCAGATTTCTTGAGACCTGAAACAACTTGGTTTTTTTTTATAAAAAAAAAGCTCTTGGGCAAAGATAGCGGGTCTAATGCCCTTTCAGCGATGTCTAGTTTGCCTAGGCAAAGTGTTTCACATATTAGAAAGTGTTTCTTACGAAAAAGGAAAGATTTATAAGAAGTCTTGCATTGTATTGTGACCTTTAAAAAACTCTACAAAACTACTTGTTTAGTTTTTTAAAGATGTGCAATTTTGTTTTCACAAAAACTTGAAAGTTTAATATTTTAAGGTCAGTCTCTATTAATTAATATGTTTGTCTTGCTGGGTTTTGAACTATAAATCCAAGATATTTTTCCTATTTTGTACGTCATTCAATCAACCCTTTTCTACCCCATAAATCTGCTTCGGAAGAAATGCTTCTTTTCATCATTCCTTTTTGCTACATGGTTTCTTTAAAATAGGCATGTGACTAAAGAGGGAAATCAGAAAAAGGTATTCTTCAACATGGGGCCCTTTGCTATTACCACTCTTTTCCCTTTGGATGAGTAGGAGTTTTTTGATTAGGTCAAGATCGGGGGCGCCAATCTCTCTTTGTGTCAGTGAATATAAAAGGGAATCGATTAAACGAGATGATTATTTGGTGGAGATCATGTAGTAATGAAAAAGAGGGAAGTTTACAAAAAAAATTCTTTAATTAAACCATCTGTAGATCGGGACAAAGGACAATAAATGTGTTTAAAAGAAAAAAGCTTTAAGTATGGCTAAATAATTGGGCAAATATTCCAAAGCTATGCATTCCTTGCTTAGTTTCGTGTCTATGTCTTTTTATTTTAAATCCAATTCAACTTTTTCAAGGAGGGCTTCAACTATCTATAAGTAATTGTGATGCACTAAAAGAAAATCAAAAGAGTAGTTTTGATGTTTTTATACTAGAATACGTATTTTCCAAAAAATTAATTGCTTTATTGGAATACCGCATTGGAAAGAGGTGATCCATGGCTATATGCTGAACAAAAGATAAAAGCAGTCATCGAAAAACAGCCAACATAATCAAGTTTTTAAAAATTTGAGTGGAAACATACACATTTTGATGGGCAAAATACATCATTTGAGGCGAGATTTCAATTTAAGCCAATGTTAGGCTGGTCAGCTTTTTTTTGAAGAAGCCCAAAAAAATCAAGTATACTGAATTAATCTGGTATGGTGGATTATTTTTCAATCCCCTCACAAATCAGGAAAATGTTGGGTCAATTTCTGAAACTTCGATTGTTCAGGCTAAATTGAAAAGTGGAATTGGTAGAGTTTCCGGGAGTTAAGAAAACAGAAAAACAGTAGTTCAAAATTTGTGCTGTGGTCTGATCATAAGCCTTCAAAGTAAGGGGTCGGATTAACACAATATGACTTTTCCAACAGATAGTAAAAATCTGTTATATAAAATGTGCACTAGGCACTAGCATACATTTTTAATATCATGAGTTTTGGTTAGTTCCTTGTAATTGGGCCCTGTTCTAAACTCAATGTTCAACTGCTTAGGGTGCTTACCACAAAAAAAACCGAGTAAAACCGTAGCTATGACATTATATAGAAAGCTTTCTAAAAGTTTGTTACTTAGTGTTTTCGAACTCCTTTAAAGCCTCGGGGAAAAACATTAAGCAAAGCTTGTGAACTACTTAAAGAGACGCGTAAACTTCTTTTTTTCGTGTCAATATAAAGATTTTGGCTTTATCGGAGTGTAACCCTAACCAAACAATTAATAAAAAAGTACGGAAGAAAATATTTTATCGTCTTTTAATTACATTACTTAGGGACAATTAAAGAACGAGTTCAAAAAATTGGTTGGTAGGAGGGAGGTCATAGCCCAGTGCAGTCAATTTTTCTTTACAAATATTTTTGGTACTTTTTATGGCTCTATTTCTTTAATATTGCAATACTTTAAACACTTTTATATAAAAATGCTTTGTCAGAAAAAATCATACAGTTTTTGATAAATAAAGTTGTTTTTAGATATATAAACAGAACCTTGGGCATTTTTCTATGTTTGCCTTCTCTCTTTCAATATCGAAAACAAGAAAAAAATTTGCCTTTATTACACCTTTCACTCCGATTTGCCAGAAAAAGTCACTTAGATCAAGATGGATGCAAAAAAGGAAGAGAAAAGAGCAAAGTTTTTTTCAATTGGTTTACAAAAATGGAAGTGAAATAGGAAAGATAATGCCTTCTCCTAAATTGTTCCATTCATAAAAACAAAGTAAAATATATCGTGGAGAAGGTCGACCACAGAAAAAAGGGTGGGAGAGAAATAAAAAGAAATAGAGAACAATTGGAAGTCCTCCGTCCATCATGTTAATGCACAAGGACACTTTTTGGGTGAGCAAAAGTCTAAAACTGACCTTGAAATTGGGGTGTTGAATGGCCGGCATCTTGGCCATAGGCATTGAATATAAGGACACCATCTCGGCGCCACTCCAATTCTACTTGGTGCGGACTGGCTGCATGCCGGCTTTGGTAATCAATCTTAAGATAGCCGTCCATAAAACTGTTTTCGGCGGTTGTAGTGCCGGATATGAAGCAAGGTATGGTGACTGGATGGTTGACTCTTCCCCAAATTGTTTTCATGATTATCAATGAAGGTGATGAACTGAATAGAGTTTAGTTATAAAACCTTAAAAATGTAGTCAACTGCAAAATAGGAAGATTGAACGTATTGAAGCCGACAAAACAATACAGTCAAACCTGGATAAGCCGACACCCCTAAATTCAAAAAAATGTGTTTGTGGCATTGTGTTTTTGATCTATGCTCTGCTAGTGTCTTCTAGGCATCTTGTATATCAAAATTTAGCTTGGATTCTAGGCTACGTTTTGGTATGTAACATGCCCAGAAGACACCAAACTTTTCAGGAATACGAATATGGAAGCAGATTTTTTAAATTTCTGCGTGGTTTTTTAAGATGGAACGCATCCAAGTCTCCGATTAAATTCTCCCATGTTTTTGGGAGGGACGAACAAGGTAATCAGAGAGAGGTACACGCATTGAGAGATATTAGATCTTTAGCGATTCACTCTAATAGTGGAACAGCTGGTGCATGGTTCGAGTGTTGACCCTGAGCAAACAGTAAAAAGTTTGTATCGATTCTCTGCCGCGACAGTTGAAATCAAGAGTGAAAAAGAAGTCGAAAAAAGAAGATTTGTCGAGATTTAAAAAAACATTGGCTAGGTAAATTATTTGACGGCATGAAAGAGTAATTTGACGAAATGAATGATTGAAAAAATTTCAAATTTGACGAGGTAAAACTAGCTATAGTCGTTCAAATTGTGGCGTGAAATAATAAAAGCCTGTATTTGGGTATGGCCATTTGTTTTTCTGTTATAAAACAAGAAAAAGTAAAGAAATTTGCATAGATCACCAGACTGCATAAATATAAAAATGCGAGGGAGAAAAGATGCTCACCAGGTTGCCAGAGGTCAAAGACATATGTTTGGCAACAGGAATGGTAGCACTAAGGCCCAACTGGCTCGTGATTGATTGATTTGAATAAAAGCATCTACAAAGTTTTGCAAATGCGCATAAATACGCTCGAAAATGAGAGTCTAATCACGGCAGCTTCAAAAGATTTAAGTCAAACCAAGGAATATTTTGAGTATATTTTATGCCAAACAAAAATAGACAAAAAGACTATTTTAAAGAGGTTGAGGGCTGTATTGGGAGGGAAAGGGAAAATAATAGGGCCACTTTGTAGAAAAAGAGAAGATCTCAAACATAGTCCCCCTTGCAGAGACCTACCACATAAAGAAGCTCTGGTATGCATGCTATTTTCATGTATCCAGAGCTTCTTTTTCAGTAATTTATGTCTCAGGTATGTTTTTGTGTGCATCTCAATTCCAAGCCGCGTCGCCCCGGTAAAGGGGCTTGGAATTGGCACAAATATTTTTTATTTACAACTATTTACAGCTATCCTTCCAGACCAGTGCACTCCAACTCAGATCATGACTTGCTTTGGTCTCTACGTTCTTTCAACAATATTGCTTCGGCTTGGGAGAAGATCTTTACTTCTATTCTGTTATTCTGCGAGTTGTGCGCTTGTTCAACATTGAGCCCCTTTTCGTTTGAGAAGAGGATTCTTTGATGATGACCGCTTGCAAAACGAGGAAGAGGCTTCTTCGGGACAAACGCTATTGAAGAAAAGTTAACCGTCAAAAAGCAGTTTCCGACGCTACTATCGAATGCCCCTCTCATTGATATATGTTTTTTCAACTTTTTTATAACATATGTTTTAACCATTTCTAAGCCATTCTTATGCTCTAAAAACGATTTTAATTTGTTTACCACACTTTTCCATAGCAGAAATGGCTTTCTTGTACAACGATAATTTTGGTTTTTTGCCTTGGTCTCCTATAACAAACTGTGATTCGTCCTCAGGCTAAATTTTTTTGCAGATAGTCAAAGCACGAAAGAAAGCACAAGAGCTTAGCAAGTGTAAAATTCACTTCCTATATCAGTAATATGGGTTTTGAAATTGCGCATTTTTGCAATTTCCAATAGGTGACTCTTTTTTCTCTTTTCTCTTCGGTGTTGTGTTCTTCCACACATTGCTTGTCCTGCTCCCTGGTAAGTCTCCTTCTTTCTCTATCTCTTCTTTCTCTTTCTTCTTTGTCGCTCAGCAATGCTCAATCAATAATAATATTTAGACACACATACATCTTGTATGTTTATCTGCCTTCTAATTTTTTCGCTGTATTCAATTATAGAAATGACTTCCCTTTCTGTTTTTAAGATTTCTTGGCTCCTTTTGCATCGTCGGGTTAAAAAGTACGTGTAAATTCAATGCCGGGAAAACCATTAGTTTGTTCCGCTTGTTAGTCTTTACTAAGTATGGTGGTTAACATTGACTATAGGCACTTTCTATATTCGACTTTCTATTTTACGTTCTTGCTTTTTCTTACTTAAGATGCAAACAGTTTAAGTGATTTTAGGGAGCAATATCAGATGAGTAATAGTAAAAACAGATTGCAAGATCAGGTCGTTACAGTCACAGCTGGTATGACGGCTATGATATTCTTTTTCTTTTTGTATAACTTACTTTTTTCAATTTAGCTAGTCCTACGAGTGGTTCTGATCGAAATGTAGAATTACAAGTAAGTATATTTTACCAATTTAAACGGTTTTATTGATTGCTCTTTTCAGTATGCAGACACAAAAGTCATTGGCAATGGTTCCTTTGGAGTTGTATATTTAGCTAAACTTGTGCAAACTAGCGAAGATGTGGCTATCAAAAAAGTTCTACAGGACAAACGGTTTAAGGTATAAATATTTTTCATTCAACTTCTTTACATTTGTTTAGAATCGGGAGCTTCAAATAATGCGGAGGTTGGACCATCGAAATGTTGTAAAACTAAAGTACTTCTTCTACTCTAATGGTGACAAGGTGTTATGCGATCTTTAGAAGTTTTATGAACCTCTTTATTTAAGAAGGACGAAGTCTATCTCAACCTGATTTTGGAGTATGTACCTGAAACCGTCTATCGCGTCGCCAGGCATTATTCTAAACAAGTTGCCATTTTTACATATAAAAGTGTCTGCAACTATTTTTTTTGCAGAGGCAGATCATACCAATCTTGTATATTAAGGTAAAACCATGAATGTGGCTTCTAGTTGGTATAAATTTATTCAGATATACATGTATCAACTCTTTCGCGCGCTTGCCTATATTCACTCCATTGGTTTGATTTTTTATTTATCAGTGTTTTTTAATTTTTTAATTTTTTCAGGTATATGTCACCGCGATATTAAGCCACAGAATCTCTTGTTAAATGCTCAGACTTCAGTTCTCAAATTATGCGATTTCGGTTCTGCAAAGGTGAGGTTATATCAAGTTACGCTGCTCTCTTGTAGTTTTACTAATTTTTAGAGTCTTGTTCCTGGTGAGCCAAATGTCGCGTACATTTGTTCAAGGTATTTTTGTTGTCCATTTGCCCTCTTTGCCCATTTGCCCTCACAGATTTGCCCTCTTTTTTGGTTAATTTTAATGTATTTGCAGGTATTACAGAGCTCCTGAACTAATATTTGGTGCAACAGACTATACCACTAAGATTGGTACTAACCATAATTTTGCTGCACAAATTTAGTTGTATTTTTAGATGTTTGGTCGGCGGGCACCGTTCTAGCTGAGCTGTTGTTGGGTCAGCCGTTTTTTCCTGGTGATTCAGGTGTAGATCAATTGGTGGAGATCATTAAAGTGCTTGGTACGCCTACTCGCGAGGAAATTCAGATGATGAATCCAAATTAGTTGGTTTTGCATTTTTATTTGCTGAATCAGCAGTCTAAGTCGTTGTAGTACCGAGTTTCGCTTTCCAAATATACGTCCTCATCCTTGGTCCAGGGTATTCAGAGCTCGAACTCCTCAAGACGCCATTGATTTGGTCGCTCAGCTTTTGCGTTACACTCCTACAGCTAGACTTTCGCCATTAGTAAGTTATTTGAAGTATGAGGTAAATTTATTGGACTATTTGATTTTTTCGTAGACGTTTTGACCTAAATGTTTTTTACAAGTCGCTGTGAAACGAGGTTATTTCTTGTTCGGTAGAGCTTATTTCAAGAACTTTTTTAGTATTCTTTTTTATTTCGTCTTTCACTCCACGTCAACTTTTTAGCTTACGCCAATGCTTAAGTTTAACGAGCCTAGCTGGCCAATTTGGACTATCTTGAATGCAGGATCAAGCAAGCATTTAAATAACTGTCGGGGGAGAAGCGACACAATATACGAAAAAGATAGGATATAATACGTAGGATGGGATAGGAGAAGTGTTGAACTGTCATTTAAAAATGTCCTAATTTGAGGTTTTCGTCGTCGTGTCTGGGTTTTGGCACTTATTAAATCAAAAATACTGTGACAGAGACAAATATTCCGACAATTTGCCACATTCATCATAATAATGTTTATTTATTTAAGTTAGTCTATGTAAATTTAGCAAGCTATTACGCACGAGTTTTTTGATGAACTTCGGAGTGCGAACTGCAAGCTGCCGTCCTCAAGTTAGTTTTATTCTAGATCAATAACCTAAGACCTAAATATTTAGACCCCATGCCAGCACTCTTCGACTTCTCTGAGGTATTGCTTTTAGGTTTACGGCCATGCATAAATAAGTCAGCACAAATGTTTAGCAAGAACTGGGAATTGAACCTTTGTTAAATTCAAAACTTTTGCCCAAGGTCGGTATGGTACCATCTGGATCGAAAATTTCTATCAGCAAAACTTTGGAAGAGGATGTTACTCAGGCGTCTACTCAAGTTCTTGCGCCATGCGAAGATCCAGCTATTGGTGGAAAAGCTAGCGGCAATGGAAAAAGAAAAACAATTGGGGCGGGCTCCAATGAACTAAATGAGCCATCCTGAATCAGAATTCCTGAGCATATATAGTCAATAAGTAAAGATGCGCAAATTGTCTGTCGAGAATTTTATTTGTTCTGGCGGCAGTGAAAGACTTCTAGAATTTTTAGCGTAACGAAATTTTGCGATCATCGTGAAAGTTGTAAAATATGTTCTGTTGCCATTTGCGATGTGCCCTATCTTTTCTAATTACAGCCGTTTTCTAAATAAAGCTAACGACAATTTCTGTGCAGAGTTTTCTTGCATGTAAACATTGTTCGAGATCCGGATGGCCAGGTTTTCCTCGACCATTCTTTCTCTTGAGGGCTATTTTGGTGTTTTTATAGTAATTATGAATTAGATTTTGCTTATTGTCCTCAAATTTAGAATTAAGGAAAACGTAATTAATTGGTGACGTTTTTGTTGTCTTCTTGGTGATTTAACTGCACATGTCTTACTTCTGTCCTCAAGGACATTCTGCTACCCAGTGTACATTGTTTTTTTTTATATTGTCTAGGATTTTTGTGGTTGCGTATTTTATTCTGCTTCGATTCAGCCATGTACGGGTGGATTGTCTAAAAAGTTGTTTTCTTTCATTTGTGTATTTCATATAGTAAGGCTTATCTTCTCTGAATGCTTCAATTTCTTTTTTTTTTATCAACTCCTTCCCCGCTTTTATGGTAGTACCATTGTTAAAAGAGATGTTAGTAAGGTTTTTAATTTGTTTTTCGATAGCTAATATCTCTTTCTTAGCTATGGTAGTGCACTAATGATTGCGTTGTATTTTGTTTTCAAGTGATTAAATAGATGCTTGTCTTTACTCTATGTAAGTGATGTGTGGGTGTAAAGAAAACTTCTTATGTGTTCCTGAAATATAATTTTCTGAAAGAAAGAAGCTTAGAAATTGTAGCTTTTACTTGGCAAAGAGAATCGGGCAAAATTGCGGAATTTCTTATAATACAAGATGACCAGTTTTGTAATTGACTCTTCTTGGCAAACCATACAATAAATCTATTTATACAGTCCGTATCACAATGATAGGAAAACGCTTTTTTTGTTGTTAAATTCTGAAGTTTTTTGCTCATTTTTTTCCTTCTTAACACAAAGTCGAAGCACACCGAAATAATGCTATTCGGAACAAATAAATCCAGTTATCTTGAATAATAAAATTTTTAAAGTCAGATTAACCGAAAGAGGTTTTCGATTGGGTTAAGATCAGGAGAACGAGACGGGCAGTCCATAGGATCTACTTTCTGCTGAGAACTCCACTTTTTTGTGCCAAGCTTGCTTTAATTTTTTTCACACTCTATGTTAAATTTGACGCTGCCGCCATGACTCGACCATCTTGCTTAAAAACATGAATTGACATAGACGAGGGAAGAAAAAGTGTCGTTTTAAAAAAAGTTCCTGTCATTATGATAAGGTGTATTTTCGGTAAAAACCCAACTCGCCACCTTTCCAACTCGCCACCCCCAACTCGCCACCCCCAACTCGCCACCATCCCAACTCGCCACCATCCCAACTCGCCACCCCCAACTCGCCACTATCCCAACTCGCCACCCCCAACTTTTATTTATGGGACAAGTAAGGGGCCACTTTCTAAGGAGGGCTCAATCAAAAAAAAAAAGATCTTGAACATGGTTTTGTTAACTGGGGCCTACTGCATAGAGAAACTCTGGT
>BBSZ01010588.1:1126-22297 GCA_000981365.1 Subanguina moxae | reverse complement strand
TAAGTATGGGGGGCTTAAGTAAGGGGGGGTTATTTGTGGTATGTTTTTCAGGTGTATTTTAAGAATTCGAATTTTTTGTCTTGAAAGGATTTTTTTTTCTCGAAAGGATTTTATTTTGTTTTTACGTGTAGTGCTAAAACATGCTCACTCATACGAATTTTTTTTGGACACGTAAAAATAAAGGGAAATACTTTTTCCTAGGGCCTAAATACTGTTTTCTAGGGTCTAAATACTTTTTTCTAGGGTCTAAATCAAAATTCTCACTAAAATACTATTTCCTAGGATCTATTACTGTTTTAAATACTGTAGATATACTGTTTTGCTTAATTATAGCGAAGGATCGTACTTGAGATCTGAAAACACCCCAAAACACGGCTTGCCTTGAGAAACCAAGGCGAAACTAAAATTATGGGAGGGTATCCCGGTGTTCTCGAATAGTAAGAAATAGATTTTGTTTTGTGTTGGTATGTATAACGAATCATTAGAACCATAAATAGCATGAAAAACATGTGTAAACAACCATATTTCAATTTAGATCCTAGAAGTATGGGGGGTTATTTTTTAGGGGGGTTAAGTATGTTAAGTATGGTTAAATATGGGCTTTTACGAATCCAAAATAAGGTCCTTTTTAAAAATGCCGTGTGTCTGAAAAGTTCGTGGACAAAGTTGACGACTTTGTTTTTCTTTTATAATTAAGGCATAAATATCAATGTTTGGCACCGTTAAAAAGCCCTTTTTCTCCTCTTTCAAATTATATATTGTTTGTCGTATCACATCATAAAAATTTATGTTGGAGAGGTTGGAAGTTGGACAGAGCCAAGAAGCTTCTTCGTCGTTTTGCAAACAATCATCATCGTGGCATCCTCTTCTCAGACGAAAAGTGTTTCAATATGGAGCAAGCGCACAATTCGCAAAACGATCGTATCTGGAGCAAGAACCCACTCCCAGCAGAAATTAAAGTCGTGGAAAGAACACAGAAGCCAAAGCAAGTGATGGTATGGGTGGGCGTGCATTGTCACAGCCAAACGCGAACACTGCGCTAGAGGCTCTGATAGCAAAAAGAGTTAATTGTTAATTGTAAAACTATGAAAATAGTTAACTGTGATAATAATTAACAGAGAGAAATGTAGAAAAAGTAATATAGTTTACCCATGTTCTGGCGAGGCGTCTTGTAGAAAGAAATGTAGGTCAGGTATGCACAGATCATCACACCCGTCCGGCCCTAAAAATGAAAGAATATTAGTAAGAAAGTGTAAAAATAAAGTTTAGAGAGGGAACTCACCTTGCCAGCTTTGCAATGTACAGCAACCACATTTTTGGGGTCCGCTTCTAAGTATTCGTGCACCTGCAAAGCCAAACTAAACTGGGTGAAAAAAGAAACTGGTTCATTTATTCCAGTTGTATGAAACAGTTGAAAAGGTTTGCAATTATTTGGTTTTGTGTCCAGAAGTTCACATGGTCTTCTATTTTAGTTGCACCGTGTTTTGCAAATATATGCAATGCCCGACCCTTAATTTTCAGCTTTTACTTTATAACTCGTCAAAATATATAATTTTCTCGACAAATTTATAGGACTTAAGTTAGTGAAATTGGTTCTTAGAAGTCTAAAGATTCGGGTCAAAAATTCTGGCTCTCTCTCTTCTGTCTTTGCTGTCGTCCTCTTCGACTGATCTTTGGTAATCCTTTCTTATGTTCTGATTTTCAACTTTGTGTTAATTATCTCAATAGCTTTTCAATTAACCCTTTCATTTTTGTTTAATTATTTAGCCCTGGATCTCTTCTATCCGATGGGATGGCAACTGACTTGATGTTCTTAGAAAAAGTCGGAAAGAAATAAAGAAAAAGATATTTTCTTCAAAAACCTCTTTTCTCCAACTTTTTCTATGAACACCGAGTCAGTTGATAGCCTATCGGAAAGAGAACATTCAGAGCTACATAATGAAGAAAAATTAGAAACGGTCAACGAAAAACCGCTGAGATAATAAAGTGTTAAAAATTTGACGCAAGATATTAATTTGAGCCATATAAAAAAATTCCTGCCTTCGTTTCCGAACTTATTCTGCGCTTTTAAAGTAAAAACTTTTGGTGAATATAGCTTGTTCTGTTTCCCAACAAATCGTCCACCGTGTGGCGGTTATACAAAAAATTACCAGAAGGAGAGTTTGCAAAAAAAAGCAAATGCCCTTTTATTTTTTATTTGTGGTCCAACTTTCTGAAAGGGACCAAACAATAGGTAGATTGTCAGAAGGTACAACTGCAGAATTGTGTTGTGTAATCTGCACCATAGATAAAATCATATGAAAAAATTATAAGAAACTGCTGATAAAAAAAACGAAATAAGGAAGTGTTTTAGATGGCGAAAATATAACAAAAGTTAATTTGGAATTGATTCCAATCCTTGTATTCTTTCTTTAAGTACTCTAAAAGACGTTTTAGAATGACGAGTTTTTAGAATAATGGCGAGCATTGCTAACTTTTTGGCAGATATCAAGGTCATAGAAGTTGACCGGTTTCTAGCGCGTGATTTCTCCAGAGAGTCTTGCAATGCTTGCCAGTATTTTGAAAATCAGCAAATTCCACGAGTTCTATTACAAGCAGAAAAAAATCAAAAGGAGGGTTGGAAGATCCGCTGGAAAAAATGGATATGTTCCGCCTTAACTCTAATTAACTTTTGCACTCGACGCTTCGATCAAGTATAGTGGCCCCTCCCCCATGATTTTGGATTAGTTACTGTATAATAAATAATCTAAAACAAGAACTGGTATTTAGCAACGAAATAAGCAAAACGAGAACAAAAAGTTCAAAACATAGTTGACTCAAAAAACGCAAAAACTACTTACAGAAATTAATTGTACCATTATCACAGTTTTTCGAAAGAATTCTTACCAAGACAACCACATACCAAAACATTTTTTACTAAAAAGGCTTCTGACCAAAAGTACCACATAACGAAACTGTCACTTATCAAAAGCACATTTACCAATGATGCTACACCCCCTCCAAACTCATTTTTCAACAGATAAATACACTTGCATACCCCAACGTGGCCCTATTTCACAGTAAGGTTTCTTCATCTTGGTCTCCCCTGTTGTTTTAGCCCCTTCTAAGCTTTTCTAACACACTAAAAACGATAGAAAAGTCGCTTTTCACACTTTTTCACTGTTACATAAGGTTAGTTTTTGGGAAGTCGACAGTTTCCATATTTTGCCTAGAGGACCAAGGTAAACAACCCTTTCAGGACGTTAAGTAAATACAACTAAGCCTTAGGATAGGCCAGTATAGGTGAGCCGTGAACTATTAAGTCTTAGGTGAAACAGGCTATACACTGGTATGGTGAAATTGTGGGGAAAAATATGCAAATTGTCGACTTCCCAACTCGAACCTTATCTGAGGAAAAAGTGTGGAAAGCGACTTTTCTATCATTTTCAGCGTGTTAGAAATGCTTAGAAGGAGCTGATACAACAGGGGAATAAGGCAAAATACACCCCCTCCCATTGTGGAATAGAGCACACAATGTCTCTGGTCTAATAACGCAACATATTCCAAAAAAGCAAACTTCTCTACAAAAGGGAGCCATCAGTTCGAGACGAGGAGGGTGGTGATCTGTCATTTCAAATGAGACCACTCTGTTGTGGAATTTACTGTAAACAGAAATTCAATGTATTTGTTTGTGTTAGAGACACCGAAAAAGCCAGCTAACCTCGTATCATAGACATATTGACCTCGTCTGAAATGTAAAAACTAATTCCAGCCAAACACCAAAAAAGTAAGGGGAGTCTGAGCGGAACTTTACTAAAGCATCCTCCTTGATTTAGGCTCATGTTCTTAGCATTGTTTTTTTGACCTGATTTTTGCAAATGACTCTCAGGCAAATTACCACCGAAATTGCAGCTTATAGTCTCAGCTACAAGTTGGGTAGTGATTTGCCTAAGACTCGCCTGCAAAAAGTGGGCTAAAAACATACTGCTGAAAAAATAATGTCAAATCAAAGAAGGAGGGGTTGAAAGGCAATTGTTTGAAGAAAATTACAAGTTAAAAACTTTGTAGTGACCCGGATGATAGTGTTCTGCAATAAAAACAATTGAACATTTTTATATAGAAAAGAATTTGCTAACCTAAGAATTTGACGATATGCGTCATGGAATTCCTGTAGAGTGCTTCCGTAGTGTCTGCGGGGTAGCCCATGGCAATTATTCTGTCAGTAATATCTTAAAATAAGTTTTTGAATCGACAGTTTTTAAGGTGGAGACAAACATGTAAGATCGAGATTGAAACCATCTTGTTGATAGCGTCTTCTGTTTTGGGACACCTAAATGTGAATGACTGCAAATTTAGGTTTAATGTCCACAAATTCTGCTTTTGTGTCCGCAAATTTTCGTTTAACTTTTCTTTGTTTTTCTCCAAATCAAAAAATTTTAGTGTGCAGTAGCACTTAGCTAGAACTCTGCAACGGTCAATAGGCCTAGGTTTCGAGGGTTGCCTACTAAAAATAACACCCGATTACAACGATCGTTTTAAGCCATTTTCCGCAACTTTTCTTAATTATTCTCTAAAATTTATACCATAGTACGAAGTGGAGTGCAGATGATTTGGGAGCAAGAAGTACCACAT
The DNA here is from genome assembly GCA_000981365.1 of Subanguina moxae. NCBI lineage: Eukaryota > Metazoa > Nematoda > Chromadorea > Rhabditida > Anguinidae > Subanguina > Subanguina moxae. Next base: position 17,686 of record BBSZ01010588.1, on the reverse strand, counting down.
GCGAAAACTGAAGACCCACTGGGAATGATTTGGGAAGCAGACAGGGAAGCAGATGTTTGGGAGATGGAGCTGGAATTAGGCATAATGCTCTTGCTACTTCCAGCTAACCCCATTTCCCTAATTCCCACGTCATAGCCTTCTGGGTGGGGCTGCCCTCCTCTGTCACTTAAGTTTGTTTCCGCCATAAAGTCGGAAGATATAAACAAGGCGTCCACACTTTTGTTAGAGGCACTTCTGACTATTCCAGGAGCGCTTAGATGGTTGCTGAAGCAAGGAGAAGTTGGACGAAGCAGATTTGTGCGACCTGAAAAGTGTATTAAATGAACGGCTAGTCATTATAGCAAGAGATAGCTTAATTTGTGAGCGATGAGTTAAACAAAACTTTCGAAAGCGGAACAGGCAAATTTGGTGCCAAAAAGCTCTCATTCCTTCTTTTGAATAAAAAAAGACCTCGTAAAAATACCGCGAATTCTAAAAGTTATGAGAAAAAAAGTACCGGAGTAAAAATTGAGCCACCCCGTATATCTAACCATACCGTATTTTCGGCGCTACTTGGTTCAAAAAGGTGTTTGCGGCGTTGTGTTTTTTTCTATTTTTTCATCTATTTTTGTAGGATGACCCTGCATTTTTTAGTCCGGAAAAACAACTACAAAATGAGAGATCTTGCTTTCAAAAACAAGTAAAAAGGTTAGAGAAAAATGATAATCTTACTAACACCTTTTTTGAACAGGAGGTATCCGTTTATTAGAGTATATACGGTATATCTAAGATAGAGTTGACTACTAGAGCTAACTATCTTTCATTGTATTGGGTTGTTTGGAAAGTTCGTTCTGTTTTTTGAATTTTTTTATTGAAATAAAGTTTATTAAACGAAGCTGGCCAGTGACAACAATAACAACTATTTATTCATCCAGAAAGTACTCCCTTTAATATTCAATATAAATGCCTGCCCTTTTGATTCGATCCGCTTCTAAATTGCTGTTTTGACCTCTGCTACTGTGACAAGTTCCTTTGCATTGAGAAAATTTTGAAGCGATTTGAAAGCTTTGTGGTGTATTGGCGCAAGGCGTCCTTCATTGGGAAATTCTTCCAAAAGACAAAACAATCAATACTGAAGTCTATTGTGTGCAGTTGGATCATCTCCAAGCAGCGTTTATAGGAAAAACGGTCACACAAGCGTCACATCCTTTTTCTGCATGACAATGCCAAGCTAAATGTTTCAAAGTTCACAAAAGACCATCTCGATCGACTTCAGTAGAACGTCCCGCCTCATTCGCCGTACCATCCTGACCTAGTTAACTGGAACAAATATAGTTAACTGACTAGAAAGCTTTCAAATCGCTTCAAAACTTTCTCAATGGAAAGGAATTTGCCACAGAAGAATAGGTCAAAACAACAATTCAGCAGTGGATCGAATCAAAAGAATAAATAGAGTTTGTTGTCACTGGCTAGTTTTGTTAAATAAAATTCATTTCAATAGAACAATTGAAAAAAGGGAACGAACTTTTCGAAAAGCCCAATAGTTTGTTCCACTTAACTATGAGCATCAGCTGCGGTTAATCTGAATTGAGCATAGTCAAATATGAGATTGACTTATGACTGAGTAAACAAATTTGAAACAAAGGCTTTTACAAGTCTCTGTTTCAGAATTAATAGGCAAAAGTTTTTTTCTCATTTTTGGTGATATGTGACCATAATTGCAACATAAATACATTAGGAGTTTAAATTCAACTACTGCTTCCTGTGCAAGGAAATGCAACCAACCAGAACACAAAGTGGAGTCAGCAGAAGCAGAGGCAGTAGCAGTGTTCAAGGAAAGGGTGGAGGAGGAAGAATTTGCAGCAGCGGTACTTACAGTGAAGACAGTGGCTTGGGGACTAGAAGTGGAAACTTGTAGTAGAAAGTTTCCAGAGTCCTGGGTTCCCCCCTCTTCTGAAGAATGGGAAGTAGAGTTGGTGTGCCTGGCAGTTTTCTGTCCTGGAATGTGATCAGTGGAGCTCATAGGTTCTAAACAGTGCAAAGTGAATTATAATGGTTTACGGAGATCAGACTTGTAGTACTGAAAAGCACACCTGAAAACATAGTAGCTACTCCAGATGAGGCAGTGCTCGAGTAATCAATAGGGTCGTTGGTTGTTGTGGAACTCATTGTGGAACCTGTTGAGCTGAAAAGGCAAAGGAATGAAGGCCTGTAAAACATTCTTTCTCGTTTATGTTGTAAAATAAAGATTTTTTAGATGCTGATTAGAGTCCCACTTCAAGAATGTGATCTTTCGACGTTACAGTCATATGAGTTTGACATATTTAACAAACAGGTGATTTAGCAAAACTAACAATGTTGTGCTAGTAGTGGAGCCATGATGAGTCTTTTCATTACCATACAAAAGCTTGTGGTTTTCAGCGGTCGCAGAAGTGACAGAGTGGAGCACACAATCCGAGGCTACAGAACAAGGCGAAATTCCACAAGTTGATGGTGCTGCTGTCCCAACTCCACCACTACCAGTCTCTTTGGGTGTAGCCAGTAGTCGAGAGAAGCCGACTAGAGGTCCCACAGATTGACTTCCATTTTCAGAATAAGTGTCACTAGATTTAGAGGCATTTCGAGCTGTTGCCGACGTAGAGGATGCAACTAGCGATGAAGTTGAGGAACATAACTCATTCATGTGCTGAAAATAAGGAAATTTTAGACTTAAAATATCCTAGCTCACCTCTAAACTCATAAAGTGTGTTTGTGGCATTGTGCTTTTGATCTAAATTTTTTTGGTGGCTCCTGGGTATATTGTATAGCAAAATGTAGCTTAGGCTACATTTCGGTATGCAAGATACCTAGGAGCAATCAAGAAAATATAGGTAAAAAACACAGAGTGATAAACAAGTTTTTTGAATTTAAGCTTGGCCACTTCAATAAAGTGGTGTATGTTCTATACATACAGACATCACACGCAAATTTAACAATGAAACTTTTAAAGAAAATTAGTAATATTATTCGCTAAACTTCGCAACCAACTCCTGAATAATTTAAAGCTTTCACTAATGGAACGGAAATAGAGAGCTGAATTCCTTCATATTCTTTTTGAAAAATAAAATTGTTTTTCCTAAAAATAGATTTTTAACAAGAAGTCTATATTAAACTATTTTATTTCACGAAAATGAGTATTGTAAAAATTTAAAATATAGGTTTGCTCAATTATTTGGTGAGAAAAATAGATAAAAAATGAAGTCAAAAGGGAGAGAGTGGGCGATGTAAACTTACGTTTCATTCATGTTGCCTGAACTCTTCCTGACCTTATAAAACTGGCGATTCACCACATTTAAAGCCTCTTTAGAATACCCTAAGTGATAAATAAAAGAGCTTCGCAACCTAGAATCATCGAAAAATTTGCTAAGTGGACACCCATTTGCTTGGTTGGTGCATGTACAAAATTTCAAAGAATTCTTTTCAACACAAAAATATAACATAGTTTTCTGATTGACTGGTAAAAAAAAGCTTCAGAAATCAGAATCTAAAAAGAAAATTTTTAAAAATTGGCTTAATTGCTGAGATGTGATCGGACTAAGTCATAATCTCAGTTTTTAGGCAACAAGAAAACAAAATTTTTGCTTAGTTTTGGGTTAGGACAAAAACTTTTTGTACGAAAACTCGGAAAAAATATGCTAGCTAATGTTAAGGGACATGTCTTGAGTGTGATAAGTAGTCAAACCAGCATAGAAAATTGACATTGGATAACTGTTATCCTTAGGCATGTACGGCCAGTTCCTTATCCCTCCCAGTTTTGATCATATCTTAGCAATCAAGCCATTTTCTGAAATTCTATTTTTAGATTCGGATCCCTGAAGTCTTTTTACCATGCTAAAAAGTTTCAGAATATGAAAATTTCTTTAAAATACAGTCAAACCTCGATATAACGAACCCCTGGGGACCAGGCAAAATGTTCGTTGTATCGAAGGTTTCGTTATATCGGGGGTCCGTTATATCAAGATTTGACTGCGTAACAAACCCTCGAGGACCAGGCAAAATGTTCGTTGTATCGAGGGTTTCGTTATATCGGGGGTTCGTTATATCGAGGTTTGACTGTATGGAATTTTTATTATAAGCCTTAAGAGTGAGAAGTTTAAAAATTGTGGCTAACTGGCCGTAAATACCTAAGCACAACAGTTATCCAATGCACCACTCAATCTTCTATGCTGGTTTGACTACTTATCACACTTAAGACATGTCCCTTAACATTAGCTAACATATTTTTTTACGCGTTTTCGTACAAAAAGTTTTTGTCCTAACCCAAAACTAAGCAAAAATTTTGTTTTCTTGTTGTCTGTTCTTCTAGTACTTTGGACGACTGAAAATGTTAAAATCATTGAAACAAACAAATGCCGCACTATTCTAAGGGTACAAATTTAGTAGTGATGGACAACATCAACATTTGGCTAATCAAATTGGATAGGCGGGTAAAATAACACAAAAGGTTGGGTGCTTTCTTAGCACTAAGAATAATAACACATTTTAAGTGAAAGACTTCTAAATTATGGGTGGAGAAAACTGGTCTCTGAGCAAAAATAGTCATGTTCACAATGAGGTTTGAAGTTTCAAGGTTTTTTGAGTTGCCTTTTAACATCAAAAATAAAAGTTGAATCGGTAATTTTCACGACAAAAAAGAAAAGAATTATACAACAGCCATTTACTCAACGCCACAAAGATATTTAAACACAAGTTTCTTCCAAAATATTAGGTTGCCTAGAAACTTGGTGCAGTTTTAAATTTTTTGAAATGAGCTTGGTCGCCAATCACCGGCTTACAATTCGCTAGAAACTTTTTAAAATTTTTCGTTCAAACCTTCTAAAATGGCTAGAATACTAACAAACTAGTAAAAAATATTTTTGGTGACTTTTTTCCAATATTTCAAGAAAAATGTTTCATCTACTGTACAAGTGGTCAAAGAAAATTTAGAAAATAGTACCTCAAAAGCATATAACATGATTTTTGATATATTTTTTTCTATTCTAGCCATTTTAAAATATTTGAGCAAAAAATGGCAAAAAAGTTTTGAAAAACTTCCAAAACCACACAAGACCAAACTGATTTTTGATCTATCAGGTTTAAAACAAACCTGTGACTTCTTCAGTCAACTGCGCTCTTAGTGTTAATATAAAAAATTAGTGTTTGGTAAATTCGTTGGTTGGTTTGGTAAAAAATGTTTGGTAATTGTAAATTCTACATTTTATGGAAATATTTTTATTCTAAAGTCCCTCTGCAGGCAAATCGCTGGACAAGAGCAAATTAGTGTTGATATTTTTCGGTTTTTTTGCAAAGCTTATGCATATTTTGAAGATAAGTAAGTTTCAACTGACAAGGGCGCAACATAAAAAAAATTTCAAAAAAGTTTCAATATATCAAATAAAATTTAAAAAAGAATTAAAAAGAAACGGAGTCTGCCCAATCCTAATCTTAACATATGAACTTGTGCAATAGTCTTCTGGCTATCGAATACTATATTGGTCTATTACTAAGTATTCGAAAGTTTTAACAAAAAAAGTAGTGGCAGTCCTAGGCTACTTTCGGTGTATTGGCATTCCACCAGTCAAACCTCTTTCAGAGTTTGTTGATTTTTTATCCCAAAGTTTTAAATCAAATAAAAAGGGCAAATGAATAGGCAGAAGCGTGGATGGCTTGTAAGTGACAAGGATAATTACTTAACAACATCACTCAAATATGGGTTTTACAAATCCTAATCACAAATACCAATCTTTCTTCATCCATCTATCAATACCTCAACAAAATCTAAAAACGAAAACCAAAAAATCATCAATCAATTAAAAGCTAGAAAAAGCACAGAGAGAAAAAAGTTAGGAAAAAAATCATTCTGCTAATAGTGGTGGGAGCAAATACATTCTTTGCTCATCTCTTTTTCACTCAACACACAATCTATACAGTCTAGAAACACATACAGTCAGTCGAAAATACAGAAGTTTTAGTGGTAGTACAATTGGCACAAGGACAGACAAGCGAGCAAATAAAAAGTGGCCACCTAATAATGCCCAATCATCGGCTAACAATAGAAGAATTATGTTAAATTATTGGAGGAGCGCACAGGCGCTGCTGGCCGCAATGGCTTAGCAGCAAGGCTGGCAGTGAAGCAAAGCAGAAAAAGAGAAGGCAACTTCAAGGTCTTCCCAACAACCAAGGTGGGGCAGATGATTAGCCCCAAAATCAATACAGCGCTTTCAAATAGAAGGGAATGGTCTGTCCAAGACTGCATACACACACACACACATTTGCCTGCCTGGCTGGCTGCTGAACAGCCTGCCTCTCTGCAGAGATGCCTCTTTTACTACTACCACTACTACTCTTTTTGTTGAAAAAGGACAAGAAGATAGCATTGCACTCACCTTTCTCATGCTGCCATTTTACAGGGTGCTTAGGAAAATTAGTAAAATTTAAAAGCTCAAATTGAAATCTCTTGTCAAATATTTTAGACTTGATTATCTCAGCTGCTTTTCAACAACTTTTTCTAATTTTTTTTCAACCTGTAGTCCTGGATATGTCCTTCTTAATGAAGTATTATTTGACTCAATTTAGTGGAAATAGTTAAAGAAAAAGGTATTTTAGGAGAATGAGCCTTTGATATATTCAACTACCTTTTTCTGCTGTTTTTTTTCAGCAGCATTGAGTCAATTGATACTTCATTAAGAAGGACGGATCCAGGACTGCAGACTAAAAAAAATAGAAAAAGTTGTTGAAAAGCAGCTGAGATAATCAAGTCTAAAATATTTGACGGGAAAAATGATTAATTTGACGCGATAAATGACTAATTCGACTAGGGAAACTACCTACACCCAATTTTAAAAGGGCAGCTTTTATGATAATTATGTTGGAATTATGTTTTTAACAAGCATAACATTTTCGACCTGTAAGTTCTAGGCACATGACCACTCAAAATGTAGCTCCATGGCCAAATACAGCAATTACCCTGTACATTCCCTTTTGCTGTGTAGGGGTGTGCCTGACTAGTTTTCTCTTTCTCTCTATGTATGTAATTATTGAGGCAGAAATTCTTGCTGGTTTTTAAAGCAAAAGGACCGCAGCATTTTTTGTAGGAAAATAGTTTTGAGGTGCTGTAGGGAGAGGTGGAGACTTGCAAAAGACGGACTTGCCACTGTTGGGTGCTGCAATTATTTGTGCAGCGAGTCTAATATTTCCCGTGGGAATGGGGCAGTAGCATTTCCCTCTGATTTCTATTTTATCTTTGTGCATATGTCATTGGATGGAGTAGTCTCTTTGAGTGCAGGACACCATTTTAGTGGTGGGTGACAGACATTTAATGGGGGCTGAAAAACTAGAGGAATAGGTAAGGCCAAAGAACGTAGTTGGATAAGTTAAGATTCACATCCCCTTTCGTTTTACAGACTTTTAAGAAAATTCCGACTAGAATTTTTCATTTTTTCACAGATCTACATATTGACACTTGCACAATTAGACGAAGTATGGAAAATAAGATTGAGTATGTAGACAAGGTCTTGTCAACAAAAATTATATTAATATAGTTGATCCCAGGGCTAAGACTAAAGAAGTCGTCCTGCGATCCGAGTTTATAATCCCTTGTAATTTCAGCCTTATTTAATGTAACACAGACGAGCTCCGGTATAACAGCAACCTGGGGTACACTCCCTTCGTTTTTTTTATTCAAAAATTCTTAAAAAAGTCCAATATTGTTTAACCAAAACCAGTGTTTAACCAGAAAGGAGGCACAACATCAATGAGAAACCCTAATAAATCTTTCATAAATCAATGATAATAAGCCAAATTACAAGTTCTGCCTAAAATACCAACAAAAAAATCGAAAGCAGCTAGCTATCAAACACATTTTGCCGGGAATTAGAGGCATCTAGTTTGCTTGCCGGCTTATTAATTCCCAACATATGCCTCGGCGAGCCTGGCCAGTTAGCAATGGCTTCTTTAGCACGCCTTTTCGACAGAAAATTCAATTCTTTGAATGCTTCATGGCTGTTGCTGCTGCTGCAAAAGAATGTCACGAACAGAAATAGACAGAACAAGAAGAAGGTTTTCTGACACACGTAATAGGGCAAGACCATGCCACAGCCTGGGAGCACCATACAACTGGTATTTCCCCTTGCTCTGCCGGTTTTTATGCATTAGGAGAGGGCAGAGACAAGAATTCTTTTTCTATACTCCGTTTTTTTGCTTCCTTCCTCCCTGTGCATGGTGAACACAAACTTCTTTTCAACTAATTTGCAAAGGAAAAAGAATAGACTTCCCGAGATTCTCGCCGTTTAATATATCTCTCAGGTGAAATTGATTTCATCTTTAGGTGAGAGCACTGGAAATTTGTATTAGACGCCATTTACAGTGAATTGAATGGGAAAATAAAACTGATAAAAGATTAGAACTTTTTTGACGCTACTCGTTCATAGCCACGCGCCGCCCAAAATCAAGTTTTCTAAAAGTGCTTAAAAACTATTGTTAAGTAACAATTTCGCTAAAAAAGAGGTCAAAATACAGTTGAACCTAGGTTATCCGGCACCTTAGGGTGCCAGATAAACGAGGTGCCGGATAACCGAGGTTCAACTGTAGCAACTTACAGGGGAATATTACAGGGAATAGGCTCAGTGTAGATGGGTAGTTCAGCAATAGATGACTAACCGCGGCAAGTTATCGGTGGAGGACTTTTTGGGGGGTTATTAAAGTGGGGGCATTTAATGGAAAGAGGAACAAAAGGAAAGAGAAAATACGGTATTTTAACGAATACAATTTAACGAATACCTTACAAAAGCACATGCCTTATCTGGAGATTTTGTAGTTATTTTCCACTTATTTTCCTCTATCGACTGGTACACAAACCTAATGATACTTATTGTAAAAACTTTGAATAATAAAAGACAAAATCGGTCGAGGTACAGTTGAACCTCGGTTATCCGGCACTCCAGTTATCCGGCACCCCCAAGTCAGTCCCCACTATGAAAATTAAACTCGATCAACCGGCACCCCTCAATTTTTGGGGTTTGGTGGCTGAAATCCCACAAACTAAAGATCCCAAGCAACTTTTTGCGTGGAAAGGCCTATGAATAAGGGTGGTCGTCCTCGCTGTACTGACCCGAGGTAAAAAACGATAAAAAGCATGATAAAATTGAAAAAATTTGGGATTGATCGTCGCATTTGCCAAAAGTCCGTCGAAAACCCCAGGCTTACAGCCTCTTATATCCGGGAGGAAAGCAACGCCAGTGAGATCAGCATGCGCACCGTCCAGCGTTGCCTCAATTAGTCGGGGTTGTATGGCCGCAAATCCGCCAAAAAGCCATTGTTGCGTGAGGTACACGTCAGGAACCGGCTTACTTTTACCAGGCAGAACGTCTTAAAAAAAGATTCTGCTCAAAATTTATAAAGCTGAGAACAATCTTTTATCTACTCCAGAATTTTCTCGTTTCACAGCCCTAGTTTTAAGTTTGTTTTGAGCTTTTAAATAGGAATCCTACATTTATGGACATTATTTTGAGTTTCTCAGTTTACAAAAAGTGGCTTGCTTGTTGAGATATGATCAAAGTCAGCCGTGATTCGGTTTTTAGCCTCGTTTCTCCTATTTTTCTGAGTTCACGATTTACTTTGGTAATATCTCAAAATTCAAGCCACTTTTTGCAACTCTCTTTTCAAATTCGGATCCTTTTTTGCATACTGGGTTTATGCTTACTTGTTCTGATTTTCAGCTTTCGGTTATTTTTTTTCCATATGCTTCTACTGTCTATATTGGGCATCTTAAGTTACTTCTGCAGTCATCATTGGTTAAGCTGTAATATGCGGAAGCTTTCTTCTTTTATAGCTTGGACATTTGCTGCTTGTTCAGCGATTTGCCTGCAGAGGGACTTTAGAATAAAAATATTCCCATAAAATGTAGAATTGCTATCAAAATTTTATTGAAAAAAATCAAAAACCACATCTAAATAATAGTCTTTATGCTAGGGTTGTCATTTTAGCAGACAACAATTTGTAACTCTTACTTTGACCATAACTTTTTAATAAATTCTTAAATTGTGGGCCAGCTGAACACCACATAATTTTTACAGATCCTTTTGTTTGACTCTTAAAAATAGCATAACCACTCAATTTAAAATTTTAACCAAAAAGAAGAGGTATTCCTGTAACAAAAAATCCCAAAAGCTATTTACCCATCTTATTAAAACTGTGTATACTTTTTTTTAGCAAATCTGTCTTCTTATACACACAAATTACTCCACCTTCAAAACAATTGGGACCCATTAATTTGCTATCCCAACAAAAAATAATTTTGAAAAATTAACTGCAAACGGAAAAACGTAACTGGCCAAGAAAACCGAAAGTAAATTTTTGTTAAGCAAAGGAATAAATTTGAAAAAGATTATGCATATACGAGAGCACAAAGAAACACCCTTGCACAGCAAAAAAGAGGAAGAGAATTTGCAATAGCAGCAGTGGAATTATCAGCTGATTAAACTATTCACTCATTTCCAGCCCTGTACAGGCCAGGCAGTTGGGCGACAGCACCAAGCACGAAAGTTGGGAAAGTCTTCCTTCCTGCTTATCACCACTTTTACAACAAAAAGGGCAAGGGCAGCCGATAACCAATCACTACGGCTCTTTTCCTTTATCAGGGAAGATCAGAGGAGGAACACTAAAGGCCTTGAGTGCAAGTTTTTATGATTGCCATCTTCAATCTAATAGTGGCCATTTTTAAATTCAAAGAAAACTCTTTTGTGGCATTGTGTTTTGGTATACACAGTCAACACACTATAAATTTGGATATTGATGTCCCTAAGGCAAGAAGTCATAAAAAGTCTGAATTTACCATTCGTTTTTAGACAACTCAACAATTTCACTTTTAAAAAAGACAAATCTCGATTTAACGGACGCCTTTTTAGAAAAATGGGCATTCTCAAATAGGGATTTGGCTATACTGACGGCGATAATGCTGGCTTTTTGAAAAACGACTAGCAAATTCAGAATTCTTATGATTTCTTGCCTTAGAGACATTGACATTAAAATCGGTAAAAGATATTAAAAAGTGAGGTAAAAAAATAATCGAATCCAGCGGTGAGTCAAACTTTTTGAGGTGTCCATTTATACAAACCTATCTAGCGTTGACTGTATTATGTTGGTGACTCCTGGATATTTTGGTACCAAAAACAGGTTTTTTTTTTATTTAGGAACCGCTTATCAGGGGAAATACGGCAATCTCGATTTCTGAATGTTTAGTTTCGAAAGGCAGGAGCCGCACTCTGTAAGTTTTCACAGGGTGGTCAAGCAGTCTAGTTGATATGAAGGTGACACATTTCTGAGAAGGTCCTAAGTGCAGATCTGGGCATAGGACAGTTTATACATTTTCTTATAATTTGAAGAAAAGTACCCATTTCTGTGAGCTTTTTTATTTTCAAGCACTTTAGTAAGACAAATGGCTACAAGAATTTGAATCTGAAACTAGAATGAGTCACAAATTTTGCGTAAAGTTGCTGCTGGAGGAGGAAAAAAAATTTTCAAAAGCGAGGAAACAGAAAGCGAGGAAACGGTCAATATTAAAGTTGAAGCTGTAAGCCTATGTATTCTGTTCTACGCGCTATCACGAAGATGCAACGCGAATGGCTAAGCACTTCATCGTATGACTTTTTTAACTAGCAATCATTTAAAGTAATTGATTGCTAATTATTCGCAGGAGCAATGCAAAAAAATCAAAGCGGAAGCACGCAAACCGATCGACAAGCTGGACGGGATCAAACAGGAGCCAAATGAGCATCCATCTAACGAAGCTGCAAAGCGGGCAAATTTATCGTTCATTTCTTCACCATCCATTGCAAGCTATTTCGATTGTATCTCAGAGAGAGAACAAACTGAGTTTGACGTTTTGCTAACAGAGGTATGTTTTCGTTTTGTTGTCTTGATTGTTAATCACTTTCTCATTCCATTAAGTATGAAACAATGTATTGTTCGACAACGATTGAATTGTTTGTTTGGTGCTATAAATAAAAATTTTGTGTTGGTCATCTTACGGCTTGCAATGTTAGATGTTTTTTTTTGATAAATGGAAATTAGGTATGAGATGCGGCTACCTTCTAGTAAATTCATCTACAAACTAAAAACCCTTAAAAGCTCTTTTTGCTATTTCCTGTCAGAGAAACGGGTGAATAACCTTAAGAAAAAATGGTCCCTTTTATTCCCTTTCCCTCTCGATACGGCGTATGGACGTTTAGCAAATATTTGCAAATGCAAATATTTGCGAAAGGTTGAAGGTCGCCCCGAAGGGGGCGTAGGAGGCTTGAAGGGTTAGAGATGCGCGCACAGACTTACCTGCGAGATTAATCCGAGCAAGACTCTCGACCATAAATGCATCTAAAAGACTTTTTGCCCAGCTCCAGTAACCAAAACATCGTAAAATTCCTTAATTGGTAAAATTTCCCATGGTGGATGCTCAGGATGCTTTTACCCTAAAGAAGCCATATGGATGGCCACTTGGTGTGTTTTTTTTTTTTACTTTCAGGCTCCGAAACCCTTTTTCATGTACTAATTAGAGCATTTTAAAGAAGGTTTGACAAGATTGAAATACCTTTTCATATGGTGATTTTCAGTTTATTCAAAAAATCGAAAAATAGCCTATAAGACGGTAATTCACCTCTGTTAAACCTTCTTTAGAAAGTACAAAACTAAATACTTGCGAAATGTCTATGCACCCTCAATACAGCCTTTATTCCCATTAAAAATTCAAATTAGCGCCAAATTTTTATTTAAGAGACGTTGTTTGGGAGGGGGTGTAATAGGAATTACTGGGGGTATATTGGTATTGTACCTAAAATACAATTTTTCCACATTTTTCTACAAAAATTGAATTTTTGCAGAAAAATTCCGGATACTAATTTTTAGAACGAGGAATTAGAACAAAAAAGGACCAGAGTTGGGCAAAAAACAAAGGGCAACAACCTCGTATGTCCCCAATTTTTGCCCAACTACACCGGCGACTCAACAACCTTAATCAGACTTCTCAGTAATAACGAAGCAAGTCCTGCTCCAGACATGTCCTATGACAATTTGAGGCATGTCTGCAGACCAAAATTACACGATATTTCCGTTCCCACACTCGGATGACTATTTTCAGCAGTAGTAGCAAATAGTATTCATACTCTTTGTAGATGTCAAGAAATTAAAAAACACAGAGAAATGAAGCAGACATAGATTGGCTCCCACTCTTCTGCTATAATTTGCATCCGCATGAATTGATGTTGGCTAAAAGCATACAAAAAAGAAACAAATATGTGCTTTGAATCGGATTTCCTTTTCTTCCTCCTTGCCCAACTTGGACCTTAGACATTTGTCCAACAAAAAAGAAGAGATTGGAGTACAAAAATAGAAGGGAAGCTAGTCAAGCTATTTTCAGAATGCCTACTCCCCCTGTTTTTAGACCAGCAACTGGAATGTAGCTTGTTATGTTGGCACAAAAAGGAAGAAAAAGAAAACTAAGATCTTTCCTGCACATACACCCACAAAGCTTTATCTTCTCATTTTTTGCAGACAACACAGAAAAATATGTGTCAGTAAAAAAATAAGCTGCCAACAAGATAGAGAAAACTGCACTTGACAAATTCAAATACTCGAGCTAATACAGTCAACGCTAGATAAATGGACACCTCAAAAAGTTTGACTCACCGCTGGATTCGATTATTTTTTTACCTCACTTTTTAATATCTTTTGCCGATTTTAATATCAATGTCTCTAAGGCAAGAAATCATAAGAATTCTGAATTTGCTAGTCGTTTTTCAAAAAGCCAGCATTATCGCCGTTTTGCGAAATGTTTCGCAAATTTTACATTTGCAATTATTTGCGAAACGGCCATACGCAAAAATTTTGTTCAAAAGTAAAAAACGCCAAATAATTTTCAAATACTTTTGAGTTGTCGCGTGTACAGTAGCAGAAAAAGGTCTTTTCCCAAGCACATTTTTTGTTTATTTATGCCTGTATTTCCTACAAAGCTCTTTCTTGGCACAGTTCTTTAAAGCAAAGTTTTTCCTTAGACACTCAGCTACATTTTGAGCGCAAATGTTGGATTGTACGCTATGGTTTGTAATATTTTATAGCAGTTTTTCAAAAGTGTGCGTATTTTTGGGGCGGAAAAAAGTCTTTGCCCAACAAATTTAGCAGCTTATTTGTGCTGATTTTTTGTGACCGCTATGGCAGAATTATTTAGTTAACGCATTTTTTGGATCATTTAGGCGATACGGTGCGAAAAGAACTTGTTTCGGACATCAAATCTGCAATAATTCGTGCAAAAGAGGGTGGTTCAACCGATCGTGCTGTCGCGACACTTTTTTCTGTTGGTTACCGAACAGTTGGGAGAATTTACAAGCGCTACAAGAAGACAAAATCGACTGAAAATCTTCCAAAAAGTTTTCAAAGTTTTCCAAAAAGTCTTTCACACGTAAATCGTGTGAAAGAAACGATCGAGCGCATGATCCGAAGAAGACGGCTACAGATGTGACCAAGTATGCAAATGAGCGGCTGAAGCTGGGAATAACAACTCGCACTGACAGGAATATTCTCAAGTAAGTGTTAATTTTGGTGAAAAATGTTTTTCTTACATTTATCTTTAGACGTGCCAATTCGCCTGCTGCCAAACCGTCAAAAAAAAAAACCGTGGATTTCAAAAAAGAATGTTAAGGCTCGTTCGCACATGCCCACCTCGACTGATCTATCGCGGACTGGGGAAGAGAGATCTGGAGCGATGAAAGCAAGTTCAATCTATTTTCATCCGACGGTATTAGATACGTGAGACGTCCTCTTAGTTAAAGAAACCATCCAAAGTATCAAGTTCTGACAGCCAAGCATGGAGGAGGATCAGATATGATTTGAGGTGGCTTCTGTAGTGGCCGTCGCAGTCTCCCGATTTAAATCCAGTTGAAAAATTCGGGCCAGAAGTTTCATCAAAACAGCTGATTTGTTCAAAGTTCTTGCTGAAGAATGGTCAAAAATTACTATTGATGTTGTTATGAAACTTGATGCCACGCCGTTGTGAGCCTGTAGCTTCCAACGGCTATGCCACGAAGTATTGAGTAGTTCGTTGTTAGAATTTGTTGTTTTGAATAAAAATTCCTGGATAAATAAGCTGCTAAATGTGTTGGGTAAAGACTTTTTTCTGCCGCGAAATACGCACACTTTTGAAAAATTGCTATAAAATATTTAAAACCATAGCGTAAAATCACACATTTGCGCCCAAAATGTGGCACTTGTTCACTTGGGGGGGGCTCGCATTTTATAGTTATTTAAGAATCACGTTTAAATGACTCCTAAGTAATTTTTTTACGCTGAAAACGACAAAAAATTTATTTCTGGCATTTTCTTTTGTTAAAAATCGATTTAAAAAAAAAATCCGGCTAAAAGTTGACTTTTTCCTTCAAGGACTAAGGTAAACCATCTCAAATCTTTATTCATTCGCATTTCACTTCTAGAGGGCACCTGGATACCAAAAAAGATCGAATTTGAACATGGTTTTGATAACTGGGGCCTACTGCATAAAGAAACTCTGGTTTGCATATAGTTTATATGCATCCAGAGTTGTTTCCGAGTGATTGGCCCCTAAAGTACATGTGTGTGCGCATCTCAACCCCAATCCCCCAAGCCCCCGAAGGGGGCGCACGGGGGTTAGGAGTTAGAGATGCGCGCAATCATTTACCTTAGAGATGAATCCGAGTAATTCTGTTGATAATGTATG
This sequence comes from Subanguina moxae, assembly GCA_000981365.1. Lineage (NCBI taxonomy): Eukaryota > Metazoa > Nematoda > Chromadorea > Rhabditida > Anguinidae > Subanguina > Subanguina moxae. Next base: position 1,956 of record BBSZ01010588.1, on the reverse strand, counting down.
CACTCAGAGACTTTTTTTGCCCAGCTCTAGTGGTAAAAAACAAAGTAGAATGCCCCAAAAACTACGGTTTACCTTAGTCCCTCAAGGCAAAAAGTCAAAATTTTTTTTTTTAAATCGATTTTTAACATACGAAAATGCCATAAAATAACTTTTTTATCGTTTTCAGCGTATAAAAATTACTTAGAAGTCATTTAAGCATAATTCTTAAATAACTATAAAGTGCCCCCCCAGTGAACAAGTACTCAAAATGTAGCTGAGTGTCTAAGGAAAAACTTTGTTTTAAAGAACTGTGCCAAGAAAGAGCCTTGAAGAAAATACAGGCATAAATAAGCAAAAAATGTGCTTGGGAAAAGACTTTTCTCCGCTACTGTAGCTGCGGACGACTGACATACGACTCGCTACAAATTATGACTCGCTACATCGACTCGCTACACTTGCGACTCGCTACATTGACTCGCTACACTTGCGACTCGCTACATTGACTCGCTACAAATTATGACTCGCTACATCGACTCGCTACACTTGCGACTCGCTACATTGACTCGCTACACTTGCGACTCGCTACATTGACTCGCTACACTTGCGACTCGCTACATCGATTCGCTACACTTGCGACTCGCTACATTGACTGGCTACACTTACGACTCGCTACATCGACTCGCTACACTTGTTCATTTGGTGTAAATTTTTTTCTTACTTCTGACTCTAAAACCCTCTTTTCTGCACTAATTAGAGCATTCTAAAGAAGGTTTTATAAGGGTAAATTACCGTTTTGTAAGCTTTTTTTCGATTTTTCAAAAAAATTGAAAAGCACACTAAAAACGATAAAT
>BBSZ01010566.1:5376-21617 GCA_000981365.1 Subanguina moxae | reverse complement strand
TTTTAAGGGAGTGTCAAGAGGGTGTTAGGAGGGGCGGGGGGGGGGTTTCAAAGGGGGGTTTTAGGGGGTATTAAGTGAGTACAAGAGGGTACAATATGAGCCAAGGAGAGTACAAGACGCAACGCGCAGAGTTGCCCTAGGATCAGTGTAGAACGCGAAGCGTTTCTTTTGCCCAACTAGTACTACTTTCTTGGGGCGGGTAATCTCTAGTTGGTATGTGGATAAACGCCTAAATTTATAGACTTTTTTTTCAAGACAAACTTCCAATGACATTAAAAAAACACAGTTAAAAAAAACATCTCAAACTCGCTTCTCCCCAACCAGTTCTTCAACGACCTTGGTTTTGACCTTCATCTCAATCACCTTTGGCTGAAAAGAAGAATGAAGGACAAAAATGAAGACACTAGGCAAACGGCTTAAATGACAAGAAGATTATACATACAGGAACAAAAATGCAACGAATAGCACGAATTTACAGAAAAATAAGGAAGAAAATAACGAAAAAGCATACGTATTCAATAAAATGAAAATTGAACATGTATAGTGCCGTTGGCCCCAGGTTGACTCAGAAAAAAGGAAAATTGCCCTAATTCGAAAGTTAAAGACCATTAAAAACCATCTGTAGGTGACCATTTTCCATTTAAGTGTCCAAGTTCTTCTTCACACCTTCTATCTTGTTGACTGCTGATGGTGCTGAAAGGATATCGGCAACAGCATCAGGAGTAGTGTGGGAGGGAATACAATAGAGAGAGAAACGCAAAAAAAAACTAGCCCTTCTTCTTCTCTCTTATTTGTCTGAGGGGAATACTGGATCAAGTTTGTTCCCTTTCATTATTAGTGCTGCTACTTGCTGGCTGCTACTGCTTTATTGATACTTTGTGAGTGGAGAGGGAATGAGTCAATCAGCAGACATCTATTGATGATTATGCACCTTGTCTTTCTTCTAGTTTTTTGCTTGAAATTGGGCAAATAATATTATTTATCTTTGCTTATTTTTATTCTTATTATTACTTTCTTTGTTATTTTACTTGTGAATCCTGCTCTGCGGATTAGGAAAATTGTGTTTTATGATAAATTACTTTGAAGTATACGAATGGGGAATAAATTTTTTGCTCTACTGCCCAAGGAGATAAGTGGGCGAGTCTAATATGAGAGTGGGATGTGTGCAAGTGTCCCTTCATAGAGATTCTTTTCTATGACAGTAATCTTCTCTTATGTTCTGATTTTTAGCGTTGGCTTAAACTAAAATCTAGCTCTAAAGCTAAAGCGAAAACTGAAAATGGGAACAAAAGAGAAGATTACTGAAGGCCAGAACTAGAGGATGACAGCAAAGAGACAATTGAGGAGGTTTCCGCCTTGGTCCTCCTAGTGTCTTTTTCAATTGTTTTAAACTCACACTAAGCATTAGCCTTAGACTTAGATCTCAGGCTCAGCATATGCACGTAAATATAGTATGGGTATACTTTGGGCAAAAAACAATCGTCAGACTTGGAATCCTTGGGTTATTTTTTGCATTAGAACCATCAATTTAAATTGGCATTAGACGTCTAATAAAATAAAAATACGAAGATATTTCATACCAATTTTTCTTTTTCTGACACACCTCAGTAAGCAACAGACCTCAGGAATCCAAAAATTTTAGTGAAAGGTTTGGCTGATGGGCTATGACCAGCAATAGGAGGGCAGAGGCCAAAAATTAGTTTACGACTGTCTTTGGTTGTATTTCAGCAACCAAGCGGCTTTTTGAAATTTCAGGTTTGGATTCCTCACCTTTAGAAATACCACTTCAAAAGCCCTCTTTAAAGAAACAAAAAGAGAACCCCAAGTCTTGCACAAGCATGTAAACAGCAACATTAAAGGTTCAAAAGTCTCTTTTATTAGCCTTTTGTCAGTTGTTGTTTTAATAGCCTAGCCAGTATGAGCCAAAGAATGCGGCATTTGGAGCCGCCTGCAGCTCTAAAAATAAGTGCTGCCCATAGCTCGTGGTAAAGAATGTGTGTTAAAAAGAGTAACAACACATAGCCATCTAATCTACTCACTTGCTTCCTTTTCTGCCAGCCAAATTCTCCACCTTTCCCCTACATCCACAATCATTTTTCCTTTTTCTCCAAAAGTATGAGTCGTCTAGGAATTGTGCTGCGCAAATACTAGTACAGCTGTTTTTTTTTGCTGGTTTGTATGAAGAAAGAAAGAATTTTCTTTCTTTTTGTACTGTCTGGATGGATGGATGAAGAGATGCGTTTTTTGTGCATCGACCAAAGTGTTGCTGCTGCTTATTCCATCACTACTTCCTCTCCCCCTTCTCCAATACATTGGTGTTGACAAGCAGACAGTTGCCTTTAATTTTTTATTCATGCTTGCCGAACAAAAGCTTCTTTGCTATTGCGTTGCTGTGGCCACTCAAAAATCATAAGATAGTTGGACACATTAAATTCAATATTTATAGATGATTAGAGACAGCTTCAAATGGCTCCAGCAGCTTGACCAATTCTTTGTAAAAGCTAACCTTCCGTGTATCGCTCTTTTTTCTTTCCTAAAATAAATAGAGAAGGAAGAAATTAGCTTGCAAGTCACAGCTTTTTCAGAAACTTGTTAAAAAGACGCTATTTTATTTAGTGCTTATTTGATTTTTGACCGAGCGAAATTTTGAGACGAGATATCGCTCGGGCACAACACTAGTTGATACCCCAATGAAAAGGGCAGATCCAGGGCTACATGTGCAGAAATAAAAAGTAGAAGAGGTCATTAGAAAATCTCTGAGATAATTCAGCGTTACCCTCTGGTTTAGATCTCTAGTTTAAAACGTAAAAATTGATTTCAACCTAGACATTTTTTGGCTTAGGGGCGTTTGATTTGTGTTGTGACACCAGTGTTTCCAATAATCAGAAGCAGAATGAAAATTTGAAATTTTCAAAATCAGAATTTGTTTTTGACTCTCATTCTGCATTTGAATGCCTACTTTTTTGATACAGTCGCCTCTCGATATATATCGATATAACGAACCTCTAAATTCAAAAAAATGTGTTTGTGGCATTGTGTTTTTGATCTATTTTTTGCTGGTGTCTTCTGGGCATGTTATATATTAAAATGTAGCCTAGATTATAAACACGTTTTTTTGAATTTAGAGCTTCGTTATATCGAGAGGCGACTGTATCAAAAAAGTAGGCATTCAAATGAAGAATAAGAGTTAAAAACAAATTCTGCTCAAAGTTTCAATTTTTCATTCTGCCTTTCATTCTGCTTCTGATTATTGGAAACACGGTGTGACACATGTCAGAAAACAAGTCAAACGTTTTATCATAACGCCAAGGATTTGAAATTTCAATTTTATTTTTGGTTTTCTGTATAGTTGAGTGTGTCTCTTGTAATATTTTAGCTGTTTTTTTAGCCTCTGCTTTCTGTGCTGGGAAAAAGAATATGGCTACAGTTCCTCCTGGCGATATCAACACGCAGCCAAATTCCAAGGTAGTCTTCAACGCTCATTACGATGACGAGCACACCTAGCACATCATGGTTAGCTTTCATTTTTTGAATTGATTTACCTCTCTCATTCTATTGCAGATCATCAATGCGGGCGGTCGTCACATCGGTTGGGCCATCAAGCAGTTTCGTCTTCGGCACCGAGGATACGCAGAACGATAGTATCACTGTTTAGAATTGAAGGGGCATGGAGGTTATTTGCACCTGAGATGCCTGAGACATAAGTCACTCGGAAAAAGGGAAGGTGTAACATACTAAAGCACCGCGCAAATTTTTTTTCGACGTTAAATGTTAGCCCATGAAGTCAATCGCAATGGAAAAGATCATTATTTACGTACCGCTCTTTGTAGAAAACTACAATGGACAATGTAATATCATCTTGTCCTTGGTCTGCGGAACAGGTCACTCCTCGCTTCAATGTTAACATTGGTCAGGCGCTTGAAGAAGGTGACCTACACATGGGCGACTTGTTTTGTGACATTTGTCACAAAACAAGTCAAACGTCTACACACCATTTTTTATCTCTTACACGTTAGCAAGACCTTGTTCCAAGGCAAAGCTATTAGTTTTTATAGATTTGTATATGTGTAGAAGATGCAAAAATGGTGAATAAATCAACTATGTGGCTTGTTTGTCTGAGAGGAGAAAATGATGGCGTTATAATACCCTTCAATTATTTTTTTTTCGCTTCTTGTGTTGAGTAAATGAAAGAATAAAGGAAAAGGGTAGTCCAACCACGCCCTTGTTTGCGGTGGACGTATGTTCACTGCCTGACTGATGCAACTATACCAAAATTATTGCTTTTCCGCGACGAGTTTGCCAATTTTTTTAAGTAACAAAGTGGTCATATAAAAAACTTTCTTCGTGCTTCTTTTAAATTATATTTAAGACCTTTTTAGGTCTAAAGTAAAGTACACACCTTTGCTTTAGTCAACAAAAATATTTGATTTATTGTCAGAAAATCACTTCCTGCACACCAAAAGGTTATTATCATTACCACAGTTTATCTGTCACCGGAAATTTTTTTTTGTTCTGGATGGAATTGAACCAGACCAACTTTTTAAAGGGCAAACAAAAAATGAACAAAAAATTAACTGGTTATTTATAAAAAAGGCGTCACAACAATACAGGGTGATTCAAGAATTTCTGCCACTTTGCATGGTCGTAACTCTTTTTGTAGGTCGGATTTTATAATTCTGTATTTACAGATCATCTCAGTTTTTGATGCTGTTTTTTTTTGAAATAGGCCACGAATTTTGCGGATAACTTAATATAACTGTTCGAAATGATGTGACCTTCTTTGGAACACTTTGTATACCACAATAGAGAAAAAATTCTTATTCTTAAATTCTGCAAAACATGTGATTGGTTATCCGCTGTTTATAACTTATTAAGGTCAAATATTTTTGTTGAAAAAGAGCTTAAAGTCCCGGTAACATGCCCTATTTTCTGCCTAAAACGGCATTGAACTAATAACTAGTTTGGTTTTCGAGGGGCAAAATCTCTGCATTAATTCAAATTTTGACGAGAGCGAGACGAGCAGGCCTGTAATGAATCTATTTGATCAGCTCCATGCGTAAGTAGCACCTTCTCCTCCTCTCTCCGTGTGCGCTTTAAGCAGAAGGAGGAAAAGGGGCAGCAGCTGCATGGCTGCAGCCACCAAAAGACTATTCAAGACCTAGCAGGATTTCTGCTTGTCTCTCCTGCCTTATTTTTCCTTGCTTGACTTGTCTTCCCTTCTTCCTTCCCTTGCTTCTGATAGCTGTCCTTTTTCAAGGAATATCAGTCATAAATTTTATGTGCGCTATCCTTATGTTTTCTCTATTCAACTTGGAAATGATAATATTTTACAGCCACTTTGTGGTACAACCATATTCTTTTTTCAATCGAAAGTTTGATTTTTGCTTCTTCTTCTAATCCTTTTCAAGGTATCACCTCTATCTTGTAAACCTATTGTTCGATCTTCAAACAAGCTATCCATGGCTAAAGAATAACTTGAAAACTATCTTGCCATTTTTAAAAACACTAGGGTGCATGAGAATAAAGAAATCTTCGCAAAAATGAGCACTTCTATCAAACTTCTCTTTTGAAAACTTGGAAAAAGCAAATCACATGGAAAAACAAAAGTTATAAAAATAACCTTCTGAAAAATTCCTGCAAGAATTCTTTCTATTGGAAACACTCTTCTCTTTCTCCGCCTCTTTCAATTTATCGTTTGTATTGGAAACACCCCCCTCTCTTTCTCCCTCTCTTCCTCCTCCACTTTCTCTTTCTCCTCCCATTGTTACTCCTAGCCATATGCCAGCTTATTGATCACATTACACCAAAAGTTGCCAGTTGTTTGCTGTGGAAGAAATTCTCAAGCCAATTTTCGAGATCCACATCATTGTCCAATGTCACGCCGCGCATTTGATTCCAAAATGAGCGGAATAGACGGCAGTCGGACGGAGCATGTCTGGACTATACGGCGGATGCGGAAAACCTGCCAGCCAAGCTCGTGGATAGCAAACTAGCACAGTGTGAGGCCAAGCGTTGTCGTGCTGCAGAATGACTAGTTTTTGACGGTGAAATGGCTTCACTTGAATTACTTTATTCAAACTACGTCAAGATATGCCTTGACTGTCTTATTCTGTTTGAACATTTAGTGTCGCTACACAAAGTAGGACTATAACAACTTAGGGTCCATACACGCATAAAGAAGATGTGAAACTTTTGATTAAAGAGTAAAAAGTCAAAGTATTGGGTTGATGCATAATTAGGCTAATAAGTTTCATTGATGTGTTAATGTTCTTCATTTTTACTGAGCATTTTTACTTCCTGAAATTTATTTCAAAGCTATGCGTGCCTACAATCACTTGCATCTTCGTCAGATAATGCTCTATCACTTCAAAGAAGGATGGTCAGCAGCACAGTCGTCGCGCGATATTACCAAGCTTTATGGCGAAGGAACAATTGAAGAAAGTCACGTTTGCAAATAATTCCAGTGCTTTAAATCTGGTCGACTACCACGTGACCGTTTGCTCAAAAATCGGCAAATTGCGAAAGTGTGTGGTGATTTTGATGAATTGGTGGCCGGCATCAAAGGGTAAATTTCGTCTAAAAGTTCTCCTTTGCTCGAGAGATCGATCGTTCACCAGCCAAGTGGGAAGCAGTTGTTGAAGTAGAAGCGGATTATGCTCCAGAAGAGTCTAGGAGCGCACTTTGTTGTTCTGTTGTTAAATATAGCATCACGAAAAAAGGATCGTTAATAATGCACCAACCCAATATGTAAAAAAATGTAAAGAAAGTATAAGAAAAAAAAACCAATCGTCATGACTTATTAACCAACTCAATAGAAGTGTGTCTGTGAAGTGTGTAACAAATAGGGCTGTCGACACGTCGAAAATTTCGATGTGTCGAGTCGAACGTCGAAAAATATCGACTTTTTGACGTGAAAAGTCGAAATCGACGCGTCGAGTCGACAACCCTAGTGACAAAGCAAGTCAAACTGATGCAATTTGCTTTGGTCTTGAGAAGAAGAGTTAAAATATAGAGCTCATGAAATGGTGTGCTTCTCTTTACAGAAAGCGTTATTTGCTGCTCTTTTTCGCTATACCTTTTCTTTTGTGTGTACGTGTGATGGTGCTTCTGAAAATTTTATTGATTACATTTATTCTCTCTCTGTTTATAGCGATGATGGTTGGAGGTGTGTGTGTGTGTGTGTGTGTATGTGTATGTGTGTGCTTATGTTTTTTGTTGGTGAAATTGTTTGAGTTGTGCTCCTACTGCTCCTTTCAACAGTTGATTATATTCTTTCATCTTCCTTCTCCTTATTTCAGCCTTGAAGTTATGTTGTTGTTCCCTAAACAGTTCGCTATTCCCAGACCAAACGCTGGGATGAACAGGAGTAGGGAATAAAACTTGTGACTTCTCAGCCGTTGCCCTCTTTTCTTGCTCTGTTTTTTGCATTCCATTAAACGCTTCAACCACACTTTTGCGGTTGTGGATATACTGTCAGTTCACTTCAAATTTGAATTTTTGTTTGGAAAATTTTCAGATACATATATTAAATGATTGCATCCAGAGTGTTGTTTCCACAGTTTGGTGGTTAGTCTGTTGGTCTAATGTAATGTTATGAGTACAGTTCGGATTACTTCTTTTGATTTTGGTGTTTTTGAATATAAACACAAATTTTTGCAATGATTTCTTTATTCTGCGTCTAAAAGTGAGACGGTCATTGTTACTCCAATTTTTGCTCATACCACGCCGAACTAGCTAATTCTTAAAATTTTGTTTTCATATTCGAATTCCTAAGAAATTTTGGCTATTTGGATGCCTCAGAATGAAGAAATTATTGTAAGAGTAATACTTTTCTTCAAAAATTTAAATAAATTTGTAAAAAACCAGCACGAACTATTTGATGATGATTATGGTTTTAGGTTCGATTCCGACTCTAAACCGTTCATTTTTTATGTGTCTTTTCTGTTTTAGGTAGGCCGAAAAACAATAGAAAAAGCCAGATGTAAAGTCATTACTCCGCTACTTGTTTATTCTTTTTCATTGGTTTTGTCGATGCTTTTGTCCATTCTTATCAGTTGTTTAACTGTACATACCACATTTATTTCATAGGCTTGGGAAAAAGGAACATTGGTCACTAATCCCATTGTTTGTAGGCCTGGAAATATTCAAATTGAAATAGAGCAGACGCCTACTTGTTTTCCACTATCTCTAGTGTTGGCTTATTTATAAGAGGTCGTTTAAAACTTACTCATACACAATCTTCATTGGTTCAAGCAGAGGTGATAGCCCTATTTCTCATCTCCTTGTGCAGAAAGCTGCAAAAAATTCATTGATTTATGATTAATTTGCTGTATGTGTGCACAGAAATAGAAGAAAGTCACTATACATCCCCTCCATAAAAGCCTTTAAAGCCCCTAGGCGATTTCAACTTAGCTGGGAGATGGATACAAAGCATGACGTCCTTGCAAAATAGAAGATAGTATTTTTTTCCGTAGTCAAATGGTAGAGCCTGGCAACCGGGCAGTTGGAAATGGCCAGCTATATATGATTTTGTATCTTTAAAACAGAAATCGTATATTTCCATAACTGCTTTGGTAGCTCAGAAATAATCCAAGTTAGCAGCAGACTTAGTTTTTAGTTATTTCTCTTCCTCTTTTCAATTATCTACAGGGTTGATCATCATATTTTCAATAGTTTAATTTTGTCACAACTTTTTGAATTCATGTGATTTTAATGACATATTTTTTATTTCAAAGAACAGATCTTCACCAATCGAATGGTGCTAACAAATTATTTTGACGTATTTACGGTGCCGAGAAGTTTGGAATTTTAAGAAAAAACGTTCTTTTAGAAAAAAAACTTTCGCCAGAAGGACAAGCTTAATACGTCGAATGGTTTATCAAGGAAAGCGAGAGCGTCGCTAGCTTTCAGCAAGAATATTGACGAGAGCTGCGAGACAATCAATTCTTTCATCGAGTGTAAAGGTGCCGGAAGCCTGAAAAATCAAGCAGTGGTACACAAAGTTCAAAAAAGTTACCTCAGACGAAAGATGCTTGATGGTTAATACGTCGGAAATCCCTAAAAAAGTTGATCAATCTTTTGTCAACCTTATAAAAGCAATAATCAACAGAGTGATTGGAACTTATAAGCGTGTTGAGAACTGGCTAGCTGAAGAAGCACAGAACAAAAATACCGAGATAAAAATTGAAAAGTTTTCAAATAGTTGATTTTTTGTATTATTGGTATGTTCAATACCATTCAACCGGTGCAGATCTGTTCTATAAAATAAAAAAGATCTCGTTAAAATAGCGCAATTCAAAAGGTTATTACAAAAATGAACTGGCAGAAATATAATGCGTAGACCTGTATTAGTAAAAAAACAGCTTTTAATTTCTGATTGAAGCCTCCTCCCTAATAGAACAGTCGGCCGTTTCATAAGAGAGAATAAAGTAAGCCCCGTCTGTCCAATGATGAAAGGGGATTGAGGCAAGTAGAAATTTATTAAGTCCAAAATTGATTCGCATGCAACAAAACCACACAAAGTTTTTTTATTATGAAAGCACCCATTTTGCTAGTGTTTTAATATTTTGGGTTCTTCAGTAAGCAAAAAGATTTCAGATATTTGTAAAAGAAAGCAGAATTTTTAAAAATATCTAGGTTGCTGGGATCCGAGTCGGATATCATCCGACCTAAAAACAGAGGGTCATTAATAAAAAAGCAGTAGTGTCTTAAATAGTAAATACAGTCAAACCTTGATATAAATAACCTCGAAAAAGTTGGACTCACCGCTGTGTCCGACCAGTTTTTTACCTCAATTTTTGGCATCTTTTGTCAATTTTGATGTCTCTAAGGCAAAATATTGCAAAGATTCTGAATTTGCCAATCGTTTTTACACAATTCAACAATTTCGGCTTAAAAAAGATGCAAACCTCGATATAACTAACTCTTTTTTTGAAAAATGGGTTTCGTTATAACAAGGTTTGCATTTTTAAAGCCGAAATTATTGAGCTATGTAAAAACGAGTGGCAAATTCAGAATCCTTGCGATATTTTGCCTTAGAGACATCAAAATTGACAAAAGATGTCAAAAATCGAGGTAAAAAACTGGTTGGACACAGCGGTGGGTCCAACTTTTTGGGGTGAGGCTACATCGAGGTTTGACTATCGTACCATTTTTAAAAACACTGGGGTGCATGAGAATAAAGAAATCCTTGCAAAAATGAGCACTTCTATCAAACTTCTCTTTTGAAAGTAACCCCCTGTAAGTTTACTATGTCCGATTGGGAATACAGCAAAGCCTCTTTGGTGAATGTGACCATATCATAGGTTGTATCCCCACGCTGAGATTTCACTTTTATCACCTTTCTCTCTCTCTATTATATAAAGAACAAGTGCTTGGGGATTATGAATCAAGCAATCAATGCATTAGCAGACAACTGAGAGAAATTTAGATAACTATAATGCACATCAGTAACCTCCATTGTAGATAGACGCCAGCCCCAGTCGACAGTTAGTATCGGCAGGAGGGTTGGATAAACATAGATGGGAACTGAGAAAAGTGAGAGAAGAGAATGTCATTATCATTTGCACGTCTTTCTTTGTTTCTTTATCTCTCTCTCACTCACTATTTTGTTTAGTAGCTGCAACACTCCTTGTATACTGCTGTTTTGCGCCGACGCCTTCACCACCAGATTTTTGTGTTCATTACACATTAATTAATCAAAAGATTCTCTACACTTCTTTCTCTTCCTCTTCTTCCACCACCACTTTTGGGAAAGCGGTAAAAGTAGCCAGGAAATGAACGAGATATCTCAAAATGTTGTAGATTAGGTTTTTTCGAAAGCTGCTTGAAAATGGGTTTGTCTGCATTTTCTTCCATTTGAATGACTTAAAATAAGTTTTCTTTGGCATTCTGCCGTTTTCGATAGCTTTCCAGAAAAGCTGCTTGTTGTTGCTGTCAACAATTTCTCTTTGTATTCTTTATTTCGAATTTTTATTAGCGAAAACCGTTTGTCAGACATTATGACCAATTTTTTGGATTTTTTGTTCAGCCTCCCCTATACTTCGGCGGAAAACATTGCACGAAACAAACGTAAAATGTCCTAAATTTCAAACTTTTTAAAAGTATCTTTAAGAGCTCTTATTACCAAAATGTTTGCCAGGTTTTGCTGATCATTTTGAGTACAAGATGGCTGAAAACTACAATAATTGTTGATTTTAAACCATTTTAAATTTGTTTCGCGAAACGTGTTTTTCCGAAGTATAGGGAAGGCTTAACAAAAACCACAAGTCACCGTTCATGCTAACATAGTCCTACTGAATACAAATACTTTTACATCTGACCAATGTTATTTTCGGTTGCTGAGATATGACCATTTGGAGTACCGTATTTCCTCTAATAAACGCCCCCTCCCCTAATTCAAAATCGTGCTTTTGATCTACTTTTTCCGGATGGCTCTTAGGTAAGTTACCACACAAATTGTGGTTGAAACAATAAGCTACAATTTAAATGGTAACTTGCTTGAGATTTGTCTAGAATAAGTTGGTCAAAAACACGATTTTAAATTGGGGGAGGGGACGTTTATTAAAGAAAATACGGTAAATGGACACCCCAAAATTTTCGACCCACCGCTGGATCCCACCATTTTTTACCTCGAAGTTGACATCTGTTGCCAATTTTAATTCTCTAAAGTATTCTCTAAAGCAAAAAATTGTAAGGATCCTGAATTTGTCAGTCATTTTAGACAACTAAGCACTTTCGCCTTCAAAGAAGACAAACCTCGCTTTAACGACACTCATTTTTCAAAGACGGGTGTCGTTAAATCAAAGCTTTTTTGACGGCTTTTTGAAAAACGACTGGCAAATTCAGAATACTTATAATTTTTTTGCCTTAAAAACATCAATATCAAAATTGGTAACAGATGTCAAATATTGAGGTAAGAAAATGGTCGGACCTAGCTGTGGGTACAAATTTTTGGGGTATCCATTTATTGAGCGTTGACTGTATCTCAGCAGCTCTCATCAGCAATAGAAAATGGTTTTGATAAAATTATAATGGGTTTGGATTCAAGAAAATTTTTTAACAGTATGTTGTTTCTGTGTTGTTTCTCGGGATGTGACCGATTTTACAAAGTGTCAGACAACTAAACAGGCATGTCAGTGTCAATTATTAGAACACTGTTAATTATTAATTTTTATTATCAGGGGTGGATTTCCAAAAAATTCAAAATTTTATAAAAATCGTTGATATTTGTATTCAAAAAACTGGTCACAGAGTCTCACGAGGTGATAGTTGTCCTTGTTTGCGGTATGTGGGAGTGTTCAATGATCATTTTTGTCCTTTTGTAAATTGAGTCCTAATCTGCATTTGTGTACTTCTACTGCTTTTATTGCTTCCTTCACTTTATTCCACTTTTCTGCCTCCAATATATGTGGCTCTTCACTTTGTGAATATCTCGTTTTGCGTGTGGAGGAAACTCAAAACGACCTCACTGTCTCTTATTTTTATCTAATCGTTTTTTTGTTTTTTTAGGTGCTGTCATGAAAGACAAAAGGAATTTGGCGCTGGAAGCTCAAACCTCGTCGGCAGTAGGCGATCAAGTGGACTTCAAGTTCTCGGAGCTGGTGACGGAGAACAAGCAACATCATCCCAAGTCGAGTGTCATCATTAAGCTGACGGATGAGTGCAGTGCGGTATGTTTTAGCCTAGTTTTTCTTCTGTCAATGTTCTGGACAAAATTTACCAGTTATAGTTTTGGATCTTCTGAAAACTTAGTTTATTTTTGAAAAGCTAACAATTTCAGTGGTGAATAAAAGCTTTTGTCTTGAGCATTCTTAGAACGTTTATTCAGCGTGGGAACAGAACAAATTTCTTATTTAGGCCGTCCATGATGCAATGCAAAAGAAACAGAAGCTTCGGATGCACTACACAAGGGATGCTTGCATTGTGGAAATCACTGATCCCGACTCGCCCGACTTTAAAAGATTTAGCTGTGTGGTGCAGCCCCTTGGTCAACCTGTTGATGGAATCTATTATGACAGATCAACTGAAAAGTATCAAACTATTTCGGCTGTGGACACTAGGATTCAGGTAGACCAGTTGTAATTTCTTTTTTAACCATAATCCCTATATTTCTCTTATAGGTAAAGGCTACGGAGAAAACATTTGCCGAAACAAGGGAAAAGACTCAAAAACTAATCGAGGAACAACAGAAAAGGAAAACTATGGATATGACTCAGCAGCACGGCAAACATTCCTCCAAAAGTCGACCTGTGGCGGCGCCTGCTTCTTTCAAAAAAATTGGTCCGCCTTCAAACCTTCTAAGCCATAGCCGAAAACCAGCGCATGGTGTCTCACTCAGGGTAATTAGACTTTTGCAAGAAATCACGCCTGAGTCCTTATTCTGTCCACTTGTAGCCTTCAAATGCTCTTGCTCCCGGGAGCTCGCTCAATTCTAAGCCTGCTGGTAACGTTTTTGGTTTTTTAAAAATGTGGGAAAGACGGTAGTCGGATGGCGATTATTATTACGTTTCTCGGCAGCTCCAGCCACTGCGCTATTAGGGGTACCTGGCACTCCTGCGCTGTAATAATGGTGTTTATTGTTTTAAATCACAATCTAAAAGTCGGCTTAGGACACCTATAATTAAAGTGCGCGTTCATTTTTGCGGTTTGGGAAATTAGAATGTAGCCTGGCCAGTTTTTTTACTCACTGCTCTACTAAGACATTTATGTATGATAACTTTTTCGTGCGATATTTATAAAAAAATTTCAAAAACTAATTCTAGACAATTGCATTTCAGCTAGCAAGCCAGCCGAACATGTACCTTCCGCTAACTCAATGCCGAGGGCTGAACCAAAAGTGCCAGCACCTAAACCAGTAGAACCAAATAGGACCTCAGCATCCGCAGCCATTTCTTCTTCTCTTCCTACACTTACGTCTCCGAAGAATTCTACTGCGCCAGTGAGCAACCAGTTCAAAAAGAGGTATTTTGGTGAAGACTCCTCTCATATGATTGCCAGGAAAAAAAGAAATGAAAGTGGCACTTCTTCTTCGGCCTCTGCTTCGGGTTCTTCTTCCACGGAAGTGTCTCCTCCTGATTTTTACCAAAAGGTGCTCGCAAATCAAGCAAAGAATACTTTTCCTCCTCCCTCCTCTTCTAATATCGAAGCTGTGGACAATGGCAAGTCTGGCTGCAGCGCACATACTCCGAATGGCAGTCTTACTTTACCTACCAAACCTACTAAAGATTGGGCCCAAGTCTATGGCGAAATTGAAAGTTTATGCGATGCTAAAAAATACCACGAAATATTTAGTGTAAGTTTGGTTTTTCTATTGAAAATATCTGTATCCGCTGATATTAGGCAGCTTGTTTTTTGTTTCGAAAAAATATAATGTTCTGTTTTGACCACTTTGTGTAGCATTCAGTACACTCTCGGGCACACTCTAAACTCTTGTAATTAATTTTTTCTAAGCTAATTTTGCGAGTAGAATCCAAAAAATGTGCCAAATTTCAAATACTTTGTTGAAAAACTTATTTTAATTAACATCAATTTTGCGCAGCACAAAAATTCCATATTTCAGGAGCGTTCCTACTCCCTAATTCTATGCTATAGAAATTGCTGTAATCCTTATATATTTTCAGGCTGAATACCCTGAATATTTCGAGTGCTACAAAGCTCTATCAGCAGTGGCCAACGAATTTCATGAACTTGAGAGAGCCTTGAAAACTACTCAAATTGGGACGCCCAATCACAACAAGGTTTCATTTCATCTCATTTCCCCCTTCAAAATCTTGAACTAATTTCATCGATTTACAGATGGAAGAGGCTATCCAATCAAAATTTGCCAAATACCAACAAGATCAAGAGTTCCTAAAAAGGCGGCAGAAGCATGCTGATTTGCGATCAAAATTGGACGTTCTGAAGCAAAGAATTGCTAGTTGGGAAAATAATCGGCTTGCAGATTGTGGTGAGGAAGACAAGAGGAAAAAGATAGAAAAACATGTCTCCAACTCCGATTCCAAAGGCTATGCCGCAGTCAGTTTGTCAGATATGATGGTGATGTAGAATTTTGCTGGTTGGTGATATCTTTATTATTATTTATCTATTATTTCTATCCTACAGTTGTAAGTGCTCAAGGTTATCTTCTTTTACATATAAATTCAACTTCTTTTTCTTCTTCTTATTATTACATTATAGCTTCTTAGTATCTTTCGGCTGAAGCTTACACACAGAAACACATACACAGCTTGTTTTTAATCAATATCATTTTGTTTGGTCTTTTCTTTGCAATCGATTCTTTCCTTCTTTTTGATAAAGCACTAATCCGACTGTTGTTTTAACCACAAATCTAGGTCTTTTGGTTTTGAAAGATAGGCTAAAACTTTTATACCACGAAGTAATCTTGTTTTGGATTCCTTTTTGAGGTTTGCATATTTATTTGTCTTAAATTTTTGGCTTTTCTGTCTGCGGTTGAACCCCTCAATGGCATACTCGCGCCACAGTAGCGGCATCAGGGTCCTATACTATGGTGGGTGCGCTATTGACGAACTCGACTGTATATTTTTAAAAAGTGATGGGTGAAACGTGTTTTGGATTGGAAGAATAGACCGAAAATGTTTCTGCCTTTTTGTTTAAAATATTTTTGATGAATTGGTTAAATGGATCTAATGTAGTTGGACAAACTAAATATCAATGATTGATGTCGGAAGCTATATTCAGTCTGCTGAAGACTGGGATTATAAGCCTCCAGTCTATTTTTCAGTTTCCATTTTTGCCAATACTGGTTAGTAAATATGCAGGCCCTAGGAGTCATCAAACCTATGATGATTTCGTTAAATCCAGTTGTCGCCTTAGCTTCTCTTGCCAAAATGACCGCAAAAAAATTATGTTGTTGTATGAAACAGATGAGCAAGTATGTTAAGGAATTTTTCTTATTTTAGTTCGTAATGGCTCAATTATGGTGGATATATACAGTCAAAACATGTATTTTGTGTCTTTCTTTTTAAAGCAGTACTGTCTCTTCATTCTTTGAAAAAATTCTTTGAAAAAAGTGAAATTAGTAAAAAAAGTGTTGAAGAAAATCTTGGTTGTACTTTTTGTTCTAGTCCTTTTCGCAGAAGAGTGCATAGTTCTTATTGGCTGGCTGATTTAGCAGTGAGAAAGTTACTCTGCTAGCACGTGCGTTCAAAATTTGAATTCCTTTACATTAGCGAAAAATTGCGGGAAACGTAAAAATTCGAAAAATGGCCTATTTTGGACGT
>BBSZ01010560.1:0-10062 GCA_000981365.1 Subanguina moxae | reverse complement strand
ATTTGGAGAAAGAAAATGAGCATTTCAAAGAGACCTTACTAAACGAAAAACGACTGGAAGCTTGTGATTATCCATGGACCGGTATGCCTGATGAAAGTGTTGCCCGAAAACATATTTTCTCTCTTTCTTTGGTATTCTTATCAGTAATCATTCTAAATTCTCACTAGATAACTTTTTTTAGGATGAGCGAAACTTTTTGTCCGAACCACCGATTAGCGACAACATGAAAAGCTCAAATGTAGATGGACTTGCTGCAAAACTGCTAAAAGAGGACTCAAATCTAGAGAAAATGCGTTACAAACTCGTTCCCAAACAGTAAGACTAAAAATCGTATTTTAATATGAAGTTTTCCATGGTTAAAGCTAAAGGTACATTTGTTACGCGGTCACTTTGTTACGCCACAAAAATTTGCATGTATTCATTTATAGTACTCATTTTTGAAAGGATTTTTTTTTTCATTTTGAGGCACCCAAGTAGGCAAAAAGACGTCAGGAATCCAAATCTCGAAATAGAATTTCAAAAAGAGGCTTAGTTGTTGAGATATTATTAATTAGGAGAAAAAAATGATAAAAAATAATTTGCAGCTGGATTATCCAGCCTGCATATGATCATACTTTAGGAAGAAAGCCTCTTCCTTCTTGAAATTCTGTTTCCAGATTTGGATTCCTGAGGTTTTTTTGCCTACTGGGATGCCTTAGAATAAAAAAAATCTTTCGAAAATGATTACTATAAATGAATACATGCTTGTTATTGTGGCGTAACAAAATAACCGCGTAACAAATGTACCTCGTAACAAATTTTCGCGTAAATTATGGTGTACAGCCATAACGGCCCCCCTTTCAGAATCGTTCCTTGGCATTGTGCTTTTGATCTACAGTCGACGCTCGATTTAACGGACCCCCGATTTAGCAGACAGCTAGATTAAACGGACTCCGAATCCGATTCGATTTGGTTGGTTTTCAATGAAATTTACTAAGAATGACGCTCGATTTAACGGACCCCCGATTTAGCAGACAGCTAGATTAAACGGACTCCGAATCCGATTCGATTTGGTTGGTTTTCAATGAAATTTACTAAGAATGACGCTCGATTTAACGGACGGCTGAGCCCGGTCCCTTGGAGTCCGTTGAGCGTCGACTGTACTTTTTCCAGACATGCCTCATGCAAGTTACCACACAAATTGTAGCTAAGACATAACACAGTAGTACCAACTTTTCTATTCAGAAAAGTTCTCAAAAAAGCTCTGTAGCGGGTTGGGTCATATTTTTTTGGGAAAGGGGTGTGTAAAACAGTAGTAGAAGCCACTTAGCTGATTTCTTATATTTGAAGGATATCGGAGGAGCATTTCTGGAGGAACTATTTCTATCGTGTCTCTCTCGTCAAAAAGCTGTTGCTGGAAAAGAAAAAAGAAAGTGTGGTTGAAGATGCTCAGCCAGGATCTAGTCAGTCAATAAAAGTGACTTCCGCCAACCAATCAAAAAAAAATAGTTTGGCTAAGGACACTGAAACTTCTTCTCCCGTCTCTGATGCTGGATCAAAAAGTGGCGTGACTGGAAAACAAAGCTAGTTTTTAAAATAAAATCCTGAGCAATATCTTATTTTGCAGGCTCCAACACGGATGATGACTGGGAAAAAGAATTGCTAAGCAATCTAGATGAGTTTGAACTAGTGGAAAATGGGGGCAAAAGCGAAGTGGAATGGGATCAAGAAATCAATGAGCTCCTTCAGTCCGAGACTGGTGGCACTTTGGAAGAAGTGCTGAAAGATAATAAGCAAGAGTAAATGAGTTTTATTTTTTTATCTAATCTCCACATTTGCTACTGTGAATTGTTTAAGCAGAAAAGGCATTTGTGTTGTGACTGCTTGCATGTATATAAAATATAGTAAATTTACTATTTGTAGCTGAAGAATCAACTTTTTGTGAATTAAGTTGGAAAATACTAATTTCTATTGCCTTGCAAAAAAACTTTGAAGTAATAAAGGTTGTTGAATTTTTGTACTGCTGAAGAAGATGTTTACTCAGCATGGGAGTGGACTTATGAGGCGTTTGGGATGGAAACAAGGTAATTACCGTATTTCCTCTAATAAGTTCAAAAAAGTGTTTGTGACATTGTGTTTTCAACACCAATTTTCTAGATGGGTCCTGGGCATGTTATATACCGAAATGTAGCTTAGAATCTAGGCTGCGTTTGGCTGCATAACATGCCCACGACCCACCAGAAAATCGGTGCCAAAAACACCGTCACATACGCTTTTTTACATTAGGCGGCGCTTATTAGAGAAAATGCGGTATTTGGCCCAGCGTGTAATCCCCCTGTCCAAATAGCCAGTTTTCAAACTCCGTTTTTCGAAATTCTCGTTTTCGGAAACTACCGTTTTCGAAACACTTTTCGCCAAAACGTCATTTTGCCAATTTAAAAGTTTGCCAAAAATATTTTTGCGAACCCAACAGTTGCGACATTAGCAGATTTCGAAATCTAAAATTACCAACTAGTATACAGCCGTCCAAATAAATAACCCAAAATGACCAAAAGTTGGGACTTTTCCGTGTAACAATAACTAAAACGGGTAGTAGACGTGTTTGAGTGCATACTGGACCGTTACCGGAGTTATGCTTATAGTATATCTATAGTAAATATAGCTGATGAGTTTCATAAGGCGGAGCGAGATGGGTGTGGCTAACGTCGTAAAATCAATTGAAATTATTTTCTAGGAGATGAAGATGAGAGTTGGTCCAAAAAGGCTATAGACAGCTTGATGAAAAAACTGCAAAAACACAACAAAGATGCTCTGGTGTTGCTGGATGAGGTGCTTAGATGTGAAGGGCGCCAGCCCAGTCAATGTAAGCAGTTATAGTAATAGAGAAATGCTAGTAACTTTTGTATTAGGCGTCACAATTCCTCGTTCGCTGGACGGTAGACTGCAGATTTCACACCGCAAAGCTCTACCTCATGTGATCTACTGCAGGGTGTATCGTTGGCCGGATCTCCAGTCTCACCATGAGTTAAAAGCGCTGCCTAGCTGTCGGTTTTGTTTTGAGTCTGGACAGCAGAATATCTGCATCAATCCATATCATTATGAAAGAGTGAGCCAAGAAAAACTGCTTAGAGAAACTACACCATATAGGCACAATGTCTTCAGAAATCCGAATATGAAAACTGGGCGGTACTCAGTTATACCCCCAAAATTGATTTAGGCTACTCAACCATATTTTATTGGGAAGAAGGGCTATATAAGGGGGGAGGTGGACAAGGAAGGAACCCCTTTGTAGGAATAGAGAAAATCTTGAATTGCACAACTTGTGTGCGCATCTTAACTCTCGAGGGAGTAACCTAGTAGCGTCGAAAACTGAATTTCAAAACATGCCTTGTTTACCGAGATATGGCCGAAAGTAAGATGGCCGATGTTTCAAAAGGTGGATATGCCACCTTTTGATCATCATTAACGAAGCCAATTTTTTTAAATTCTAGCTAGAGAATCGGATTCCTGGAGACATTTTGATTGTTGGAATGCCTCGGAATAATGCGAATAAAGCCCAAATGATGAGAGATAGCATACCGCTCAATGCTAGGAACGCCTATGCCTGTGGATAACCAAATATATTTGTAGGTGGACAGTGGCAGTCTTTTGCCTCCAGTTCTAGTGCCTCGCTACAGCGAACTGCCTCCCCAGCCCAACCAGTTTGCTGAGCAGTCCTTGCAGCCCAGCTTTTCCAACCAGCAATCCACAGATGTTGCCTCGCAGCATTTTTCGCCGTCTGGATTGCAAAGCCCAGTGGTGATTGGACATGTGCCAGTGCCTTATGTGCCCTGTCCCTATTGGGCCACCATCTCCTATTATGAGTTGAACACTAGAGTGGGCGAGCAGGTCAAAGTCTCTTCCCCAAGTGTGCAAATTGACGGCTTCACTGATCCCACCAGTAATCCCGGCAAAATTTCACTTGGCCTCTTCTCCAATGTCAATCGTAATGGCACAATTGAAAACACCAGAAGACATATCGGCAAAGGAGTAAAACTCACTTATGTACCACATCATGGCTCCCTGTATGCAGGTAAGACGGATTAAAACCCACCCTAACAACTAATCCAGTCTACATCGCCGGTCGTTTATAAGCCTTTAAAGAGTAGTGTTAAAAAAGCAACTCCATTCCAGACGTTTCGCATCTCAAATACTTATGAAGTTATGCTAACCACGGTTGACCTGTCCTTGATTTCTGAACTCCAAAAGCCATCTGGGATTGTGTTCTGTTATTGACCCACTTTCTCCGGACGGAACTCATGGAAGTTGCCATCTAACTTACAGCTAAGACAATAAGCTACAATATGGGTTGTAAGTTGTCTGAGGACCGTCAGTAAAAAGTGGGTCAAATACAGAGTGGCAATTTAAGAAAAAATTTAAAAGGTGCTGTCAACTGATCACTCCTCGGGGAGTGGGGCCCCTTAAAGCGTCCTGTTAAAAAAAATCCCTTTATTTCAGAGTGCCAAAGCGAGAGCGCTATATTTGTGCAGTCGCGCAACTGCAACTACATCAATGGCTTCAACCCCAGTACTGTTTGCAAAATCACCAACGGCTTCTCCCTCAAAATATTTGACTCTGCAAAGTTTGGTGAACTGCTCAACAATTGTGTCAACATGGGCTTCAATTCCAGCTATGAGCTGACAAAAATGACTATTATTAGGATGAGTTTTGTCAAAGGCTGGGGGGCTGATTACCAAAGGTTTGCACTTTTTTACGATAAAAAAAAACAAAATGAAATATTTGTAGACAGGACGTAACATCGGTAGTTTCGATGACTAAACTATACAATCTTAAGATTGCTTTTAGACTCCTTGTTGGATAGAAATATTGCTTCATGGTCCACTCATTGTGGGTTGTTTCTCAGTCTCAGATACTGTCTCTTTTGGATTAAAAGTAAGTTTTTAGTGGCTAGATCGTGCCTTGGCCAAGTTAGGCCCATCACCTGACCCAATCTCTTCTATGTCTTGAATGCCAAATATATATGCCTTTAGAATTAAAAATATTGCAAATAAATATGTGAAACCTATTAGGCTAAAGCAATCTTTTTTAGTTTTTAGTCTTTTTTGGACATATAACAGTCGGTCAGTTCATTTATAATAGGAGAAGAAGAAGAAGGCGGCGAAGATGGTTGAGTATGCTGCGGCGAAACATTAAGGTCCAAATATTGACGATAAAATAAGTGTAAAAAGTATGTATGACCTTCGTAACTTCCCAGCTCGCAGCCTTTGGAATTCGCAAATTTACAAGTTTTCGGGTGCTAAATTAGCCGGAATGTCAACCCATCAATATGGGCTGGCAAGTTAATAAAACAAGACTTGTTGATATGGAAGTTGAAAAGACTTCACTAAACGACAGATGGATTGAGTAGTGCAGGAAGTAAGCGTAAATGGATATTGCTGTATTATGCCCCCTCCCCCAGACATTTGACAAAGCCCACTGACTATTTATTCTTTCTTTTCTCTATGTTATCAAAAACGCATGTCAGCACGATCCATTCTCAAAAATCGCTACATCCCTCAGCCATACAGTTGCCACCATGCCTCATCGATTGACTGCTCGGCTAGCGGGAGTGGGGACAGAGGAAAGGAGGACAGCACAGTTCACTGGGACAGCAGGGTGGCTGGCTGACTATACACAGGTGTGTTGGTTTGCTTGCCTGTTGGTTGTGCAAATTTGTTTGCTTATCTTTGTTCCCAGTTTTTGCCACCTTTTTTACAGATCCCATTTGTACAAATGGAGTACTATGCTTATTCAACCATTTTGCATAACTGGCTTGGGTCGACTTACGACTCGTAACTTTTAAGTTCCACGTGGTAACGGTGCGTATACGCTTAAAGAGAAAATGCTTAGTAATCAAAAAAGAATCATTTCTCTTTACTGTTTTAAAGAAATAATTGTTGGCATGTGAGAATTTCTCAGGAGTAATTTACACATGTTTTTGGACGCATTAATTATTCAAAAGCTTCATCTGGGCGGTACTTGCAGTCCAGTAGCGTCGAAACACCTATGCTCTACCCCTCGAATTTGTAAATTATGGTAGGACACTACTGAATAATAAAGGAAGCTTGAGAGTTAGAGATGCGCGCACATACTTACCTGTGAGATGAATCCGAGCAAAATACTAGAAAAATAAATGCATTTCAGACCTTTTTTGCCATAGTCCAGTGAGAAAAACATGGTAAAAAATGCAAAAAAAATTGCACAAATGGGTCGCAGAAAAAACTGACTTAACCGCAAAGGACCGGCCCAAAATAACAATACTATAATCCAGTAAAATCTGCTCTACTATTAAGCGAAGACGATTCTTATTAGCCCCTAATAAATGAATGGAGGCAAGGGTTTATGCACTCGCTTTTGGGGATACGTGCCCCCGACGCATAGTTTATGGAGATACGCCTGAAAACGGGGTCACGTACCGCCGGGCAAGTACCCAAATTTTGTTACGGGGGTAGGGCACGTACCTCCATTCGTTTACTACGTGCCATTATGTGGAGAAACGCGGACTAAATAAGTTTTAAAATAAGTATCTTTATAATAAAAATAGCCGATGAGTTTCACAAACTGCATGTTTACGAAATGCATTAAGTATTTTATATTTAGAAATATTTTGTTGAGAATTGCTAAGCTCGTACGCTGCTCACCTATTATTATTGGTTACCTATTGCGCTACTTGTCTGTCTTGATCGTGTTGTGGTAGTGTGTTCGTTGCAGATGCAAACAATTTCTGCCCGTTATGAAAAAGATTTGAATTTTTTGGGTGGCTCATTGAAAGCAGCGGCTACAGAAACACCAACCAAACACGGAAATTCTCACGGTTCATCTGCTGCTACTTCTCAAAGCAAATGCTCGCCAGCGCAATACATTGAAATGGAGGGTGACAGCAACAGAGACCACATTAAGGAACTCAACTATGGGACAAGCAAGCAACTCAACAGCAAAGGTAAAAAGCAGCAATTTAACCTTTTCAAACTGCGACAATTATTTTCTACACTTTATATCCAAAATAACACCTTAATACGTAAAATAAGGAGATCTTGAAGGAGAAATAACCTAAAACCTCAGAGGGGGATATAATTATGACCCACCTTATTTTCAATGTTTAGGGCAAAACTTTTTTGTGCGAGTTTAAATTTAATTTTTTCTGTAGTTTTTATGCCGTTTACATTTACAACTGTTCTAAAGGATTGGCTAT
This sequence comes from Subanguina moxae, assembly GCA_000981365.1. Lineage (NCBI taxonomy): Eukaryota > Metazoa > Nematoda > Chromadorea > Rhabditida > Anguinidae > Subanguina > Subanguina moxae. Next base: position 2,852 of record BBSZ01010560.1, on the reverse strand, counting down.
TGATGTTGTGGTTTCGTGTTAAAACACCCCTTAAAACACTTATAACTCGTTAAAGTCCTAGGCGGGTTATAATTATTCCCCGCAGTGTATTATGCTACTCTTATTGGTCAGCCTAGTTGAAAACGGCTACCTGAAGTTTTCATTTCGATCTTGTAAAAATATTTCACGTTTTCGAACTAAAGTGGAAAGCCACATTTATCATATGATATTTGATAAAGCCTTAAGAAAATCTGATTGGCTTTTGATTGGTATGTAACATTCTAAAAATTTTCTACAAAGTCTAGAAGAATGGTGCAAAGAAAAGTAGAGGAGGTGTCGAGCGTGGATTGTACTTTTGAATCAAGCGCAATCGCTATTTTTATTTTTTCTCCGAGATAAACTAAGAAACCTGAAGAGTGTTGTATACCAATCGACAGCCGTCAAATAGTGCTGAAAATGAAGAAAAAGCTTTAAATATTACAGTATAAATGTGGCTCTCCAACCCAAAATGGTTTGAAAACCTCGAGTTTTTCAGCAGTATTCAGCTGGGCAATATCAACAAAAAACACAAAATGGTTATATCTTTTAGTGCAGTCGCCAGCTAAGCCAAATGTATCTTCGCTGGGTACTTCATGGGAACAAGTTTCTACTGGTTCTAGCTCTAACTTCTTAGTCAACTCAGTATCACCTAATAAAGAGGGAAATGTTGGCAGTATGCCTCACATATGTTCTGTGGAAGAAGAGATCCGGAAGACACAGACGCTATCCAATCAACAGCAAGTCAACAGAGAATCTAGCTCATCAAAAGCAACTACTCCAACAGAAAAGAGTAAGTATAAATAACTTGCTAGCATTTTTTGTAGATTATACTAAAGACAGGTGCAGGTTTGCCTCGTATTGAGTTTTCAGCCAATAAAGTTGAATTCCCAAACTCCATAAATACAATAAACTTCAAACGCCTATTACTGATGTAATATAGATTCGCAAAAAGTAATTTAGTATGGTAAAAAAGCGTTGATGGGTTGCAAAAAACAGATATCCTTACTGCGTAATTTTTTGAAGCGGCTATATTGTTTGGGCTAGAGGGACCCTGTGGAAATGATGCGGTAGTACTAGCTTCACCATGTTCTATCGAGACCGCTTTACTTTGCCTCCATCATCGATTGCACTGAGAATCGATGCCTATTCTTTGCTAAGTCCCATGATTGTTAATTGAGCCAAACCAAACTTCTTGACGAGTTTTAAAAATAAAAAAGTGGGGTGAATGCTATCAAAATTCTTGTTTTTGCTATCGCGACCAACCTCAGGTGAATGTTATAGAGAGGTGAACGTTAGGGAGGGTGAACGTTGCCGGGAAGGTGGGTTCAGTTATAATCAAGTTAAGAGAGTCTGAACTGTAAACTATGTGTTGATCTGTCTCTATAAAGTAAAGTTCTGCACTAAACTGGAACACCAATTATCATATGAGCACTAATTGTTAACAATTATTAACCTCCCCATGACTACTATATTACAAAAAACACTCATAATCCACTAGAGTCAAGATTTGAAAACTAATAATTTTTGTTATTTGCAGTGAAGCAACAGAATAGTAGAGAATCAGCAACAGACAGTGATCTGCAACTGTTAGAAGAGTGCTGTCAGTTCACAAATGCCGTGCCCTTTACCACCAGTCATGCGACCACTTCAAAATCCAACAATACTGTTTGCACGAGAGCTGCAAATGGTTATTTAGCAGACCTGAAAGAAACCATTTCCAGTAGTTCCATATCCAATTCAGTACATAATCCAGAAATGTCCAGCCTCATAGATGATCATATTGATATTGGAAGAGGCAACAGTCCTTTGATGATCAATCCAAAAGTGAATGACTATTGCTCTAACGCCCCACTAACGTTTCCTCAATTGCCTTATGAAATGACCAAATTCTTCCCCACCTCCATTGGAGGCAATATAAATGAGTTTGAGAAGGTGATCTCCGGCTGGGGATGGTACACTTTGGACGGGTAAGAATTTTATCTTGTCCGCTCGTTAGCAGCAGTTAAAGTCTCAAGGCTTTGTCTAGATTAAGGGAAATAAACAAAATATTCTATTAAACACCTTTTCACGCTACTGTATTATACGCCCTTCGCAAAATAATGGTATAGCAACGACTCGCTACAAATTATAACTCGCTACACTTTTTTCCCAAAAAACCATTCGAATGTATCGGGTGAGGCAAAAGTTCGTACGAAACGTGAGGCTCTGAGCACGCTCTCTTCGTTCAGCGTGCTCAGAAGCCGAAACAAGTGATGGTCTGGGCCGGAGTCACCTCAACCGGAAAGACTCCTCTCTTCTTTGTGCCGCAAGGAACCAAAGTCGATGGACCGGCCTATTGGGAAATGCTTCGTACAAAAGTGCTGCCGTGGTCTCGTCGTCATTTTGCACGTCGTCCATGGACCTTTATATTTTATATTATACCTTTATATTCCATATTTTTCCTTTTTTTACATGATAATACCATGGTGAGGAAATCGTACAAAAACGGTACATTCGTACAAAAATTTTCAAACGACAATTAAATGACAAATCGTACAAAATTCGTACAAAAACCGTACAAAAATTTTGTACGGTTTTTGTACATTTTTGTACGGTTTTTGTACATTTTTGTACGAATTCCAAACTGTTTTCTTTAAGGTCTTTTAGATTATATATAATTAGTTTTTAGTGTTCTATAATAGAACTTCTATTTTAAATGACTTTGTAGCCGTATAAGATTTACAAAACTTCTAAAAGACTAAAATTTTTAGAAAATAAATGTCCAGAACCGCTTTTTTAGAAATTTACACGCAATTTCCCTTTTTCCTATTTTACGGGCGGTCGGGCTTCGCTTC
>BBSZ01010550.1:0-17594 GCA_000981365.1 Subanguina moxae | reverse complement strand
CCCCGAAGAATATTTCGATAGTTGACCCCCGAACGGGGCCCGCCCCGAAGGCATCTTTCTGTCTCTAATAAGAACTAGCTGCATTGGCGCCTCTGGCGCCTTTTTAGTTAATGGGGTTACTACAACTGATGAATATGCCGTAAATCCTCTTTTTATCGACTCATGTCAACCTTTTTTAAAGGTATACCATTTTTTGTTTTTTAAGCCCCTCTTAAAGCATAAATTATATTGAAACATATGGATCTTCTTGCAATGAACAGAGTGTTCAGAACAACTTTATTATAAAAAATTTCAAACACATTGAAATAATTTTTGGTTTCATAAGAATGCGTATCGATGGCCTGAGTGCCTTTAGTTTCATTTAAACCAGCCTCCGTGTTGATGGAAATAATTGAACTTCCTCTTCTTGTATGTCCTCGCCGCAGCCTCCGTGCTCCTGAGCGTTGTCCCCGCAGCCTCCGTCTTTTTGTGTGTCTCCGCAACCTTTATGAGATCTTTTATAAGAAGATTGTAAAACTAAGTTCCTTACAACAAATTGGACATAACGGTCTCCAAAAGCAAAAAAAACTTTTTTGGCGCCAAACTAAAAAAAAGCGAAACAGACAGACACATGCCAAATACTATATTAGGATTTGGATTATCGTATTTACTCTATTAAACGTCCACCTTTTAATAAGCGGGCACTTTAACTTTGCGTATGACTTGCACAATGTCAACTTTTATTTTAGACCTATTTCGATACAGTCACAGCAACTTGGACTTTGTGGCCTGCAAAATCTTGGAAATGCGTGTTTCATGGTCAGTCTCCTAATTGTTTTTCTCACTTAATTTTTCACTAAACTTTAATACGCGTAAACTTTACTTTTATCTGCTTCAGAATTCGGCTCTGCAGTGCTTATCTAACGTTCCAGAATTGACAAAGTACTTTCTTCATGGTAATTACAATGCTAAAATTAATTTCGAAAGCCCATTTGGAACGCAAGGAAGGTATTTAACTTAAATAATTTAAGTGGCGATCAAACTGGTCAGCTTGACTTTCTTTCTTTTAGCCTCGTTCGTGCCTACGTCGAAATTATTCAAGAGTTTCAATTATTCAAAAAGGTAAGGAAATAAGAAGCAACTAGCCGATAAGTCGAATTTGATCAACAACTACTAAAATCTTTAAGTGTACCTTAGAAATTGGTGATAAATGATTGAGCATAATTGTTTTATTTTTGTGTTGATATTTATCTTTAGCATGTGCTGTTATATTTTTGTGTGTTTTAGTACAATGGCAACAGCATCCAAAGCAACCAGCAAAACTGAGGAAAAAAGAGGGCATAGATGATGATTAAGTGTGGAATAAATTTTTAGCTTCGTATGCTACTATCTCTCTCACCGTTAATTTAGAGGAGTGATCCTTTCTGTTTCTAAATGCTGCTGACTATTGTTTGGATGCTCTCATTGCCCAGCTTGTTGCCTCCGTGGGTCATTTTACAGACTTACATACGCACACACACACTTTTGTTTCATCAAAAAGGGTTCCTTTTGGTCTTTTTTTTTCTTCAAAGTTGTATCAAGCATATAGTCAAACTTGTTTTTCGTTGTTTTTTCCAATCATACTAGTAAAGGCCTTATTTGTTTTATCCAAAATAGGCTCACACCAAGAATAACGTATTCTCTCTAGTATGCCCCCCCCCCAATTCAAAATCGTGTCTTTGGCATTGTGTTTTTGGCCTACTTTTTCCAAAGAAGTCTTAGGCAAATTACCACCCAATTTATAGCTGAAACAATAAGCTACAATTTGAGTGGTAACTTGCTTGGGAGTTGTAGGGTTTAATAGGGTTGTCGACTCTACGCGTCAATTTCGACTTTTCACACCGAGAAGTCAATATTTTTTTGAGACAATCACAAATCTGAGACAATCAAGTTTTAAAAAATTGACAGGGTAAAGCATTAATTTGAGGGTATTATTAATAATTAACTTGACGGGGGATTTTAGTTTGAGTCATTGATCCATCCAGGTTTAACAAAGCAGACTATAGAGTAGCTGTTATCCAATAGTTTGTGGCCTCCTGCTGTATAATAAACACCTCTCTATGTTCAGTATGGTGGAGTGAGCAAAAAAGAAGAAGAATAATCAATCCTCACTTAAATCATTGACTTGCCACTCTTTTTTGCTATTCTCGACTTAGTGGAAATGTATAAGTTTGAAGATGCTTCTGTAACCATACTCTAACCCTTTTTATGGCCAAAACACTCTCATTGTATAAAGCTTTGGAGCATATCTATCAGGGGAGATGTATTGATTGGTGGATATGCAACATTTGCTTTGAAGATTGATCGAGTTAGCAAGGCAATAGCAAACACTCTTGCTTTTGGCCTAATGACCAGTCTAGAACAGCAACCACTGGTCACTCGTATTTCTTTTGCTGCCAAAAGTGGATTTTTAGGTGGTACTTTTTTGGATGCAAAATACCTCTTTTCGACCATAAATTTTTCAATAACCTATTTGCTAATTAAACTGGTGAGCTAAATTTTTATCTTCTTTTTTACCCTTGATTAGTGCTTTTCTAATAATTTCAAATCTCCATCTTTATATGAAATTCCGTATTTACTTACTTAAATTTAAAGATTAAGCTCTTTTTAATTACTAACCCATCAATACGTTGATGCTGGCTTGGAATGTGCACAAAAATGGTGCTATAGGTTTTAACAAAGATTTTTTCGCACAGCACTCTTCTCCACATGGTCTATTGGTTTTTGATTGTGGAGCCAATTTTTTTGGTTTGTTTCAAAATTTTTGGCTTTTCTAATATCCGCTAATTTTTTATAGGTAGTGCAGAATTTTTTTGTTTCTCTGCTTTATATATTATCAAAGAAAATATCGAGTTATAATATTTGTACTGAAAATACCGTATTCACTCTAATAAGCGGGCACCCCTAAATTCAAAAAAGTGTGTTTGTGGCATTGTGTTTTTGACCTATGTTTTGCTGGTGTCTTCTGGGCATGTTATATACCAAAACGTAGCCTAGATTATAAGCTATATTTTGGTATACAAAATGCCCAGAAGACACTAGCAGAACATAGGCCAAAAACACAATGTCACAAACACATTTTTTTGAATTTAGGGGTGCCCGCTTATTGGAGTAAATACGGTACATGGAGATAGCACAGCTCGTTAAATTTAATTACATAAAGCTATGTTTAGGAGCAACTTCTCGAGCAGTAGGATGTATCCCACCTCTTCGGATCGCTTCCGCAGAAAAGCACCGACTGTAGAGATGTCTGTAGACGTGGAGGAGGCTATGGTTGCAGTGGTGGACTTGCTGAGAGCTGCCACCAACTCTATCGAGACACTCACTAACACAGTAATCTATACTCCGTTGCTATTTATTCAACTGTTTACCCTATTTCCAGGTCAATGAACGCTTCAACAGCACATTTATTGATGCGAGTTTTATCTTCTTTTATTTTCTCAATAACATTTGTTCTTGATTAACAATTTTTGGTAAAAAAGTTCAAAAATGGTCTGTGTACACGTTTTTTGTCATTTTTATGATAGGAAGATCATTTTGCGCTGCTCACACATCTTTAATCATCCTAAATCTTCATATTGGACAATTATAAAAATTTTAATAAATTCAGAAAGCCCTGTAAACTTGAAAAATATTTTGTGTGAAGGGGTTGGCTAAGTAGCGCACTCTCCTCAGGGAACATTGACTGTATAACCTCTATGAATCCTCCACCCTTTCTCGTCACGACGGTCGGTGGTCAACCATTTTTTACGGCTCAATCACCCGACAATTGGGTACTGACATCATACTCAAAAATTTAGCTGAGATTCAGGGCTATATCTTTGAGTATGATGTTAGTATCCAATTGTGAGCTGGTTGAGCCGTAAAAAATAGTTGACCACCGACCGTCGTGACGAGAGAGGGGGGAAGATTAATCGAGGTTATACGGTACAGTCAAACCTCGATATAACGAACCCCTGGGGACCAGCTAAAATGTTCGTTGTATCGAGGGTTTCGTTGTATCGGTGGTCCGTTATGTCGTGTAAAAAAGATTGCTCAAATCTCGAAAGTCGACTCGGGGCTCCACTTTAGGCTGCACGAGGCCTGCCTCGAATGTCTCTAAAAGCATTTTTGAATTAAGTAATTAGTGTTTCAACAAATTCAGGCGGGCGACAAAGTGGGCAATATAATTGGCAAGTCTTTCACCCTAATTTTTGTGTGTCTACAGCCTGCATTTCAGGAGACATCAACACCATCACTCATAACATTGCAGATGCCACAAACAACCTCAACCATCCCACACTTACTCTCATGTTTCTCTATGGGTCAGTTGAGGTTGTTGGACTCAGGCCAACTACCATTGAGTGCTATAAAAGCCATGTTCCCAGTTGTGGCTTCTTATCGAATGTCAAATTTAGGTTGTTCATGTTCTTTGTGGTCCTCCTGCTTATCTTCATTGTGGTGCTCCTCCTGTGCACATTGAAAACTAGTCGAGAGTTTAAGAAGAGGAAAAACCCCAGGTCCATCTCCAGCTCCCCTTCTAATGGATCTGTTTCTCCCGGTAATACACATGCATTCTGACCAAATCTACTCAAAACCCTTTCTATTTTAGCCAAAAGAGGATTGATAGCTCGACTTCCGGAGTGGGCACGCAAGAAGAGAGGTGCTGGCAGTGGTCGACTGCGCCACACAAGTGTCTCTCCTCCTGCTATGGTGATTGGACGAAGAAATGTTGAGGCCGACTTTCCACCCATCGATTCTCACTACTCCACCTCGCCTACACTGCCTATCACCAAAGAGCCCTCCACAAACACTCTGGTTTAAACCTCCATAACAATAATTTCCCTTGTTTTTTGCGAGGAAAATAGACTTTTTATTACATTTGAGTCCCACCCTAATGACGAGGTACATTACAACGGTACGTTATGCTGCTATTTACATTTTAGTGGGACCCAAAGCTAGTAGCAAACAAAAATTACACTTCCAATATAATCAGTTTCCGATTGTAAGGTTTCTTTTTTTCGATAGACATTTTAAAAAGCAACTCGAGAAAATATAAATACCGTATAACCTTCATTAGAAACCCGCTCTATTGGAAGTCCTCCACCTCTCGAACTAGAAAAAAAGCTTTGCACCACTGTTTATTGCGATTTCTTAACTGACACGAGCTCTCTCGATGGCACCCAAAATTACAAACTGGTGTCCCAAAAGTCGGGGGACAAAGTTGCATCTCAGTTGTTATAACAAGATTTATTTCGCAAGAATGTGAGGCTGCGGGCCCTTCCGCACACTGTACACAGGGTAGACGCTCTTAGACTGGCCACTTCAGCCTCACATTTAGCTATAAAGGCTTCCAAAACGGTAATTAATCTTGTTGCTCTTCTTACCCGCCACCGAACTGTTAGGATACTACTTGTAGAAATGCCCCCTTGTGATATTTCAATTTACTGTTTGTTTTAGCCTATCCTTCTAATCTAGTCTTTCCTGTCAATTGTTGTTATTTTGTTTTACAGTCAACCCTCGATTCAAGGTCACGCCACAAAGTTGAAACCACCACGTTAAAAGTTGGACCCACAGCTGGGTCCGACCATTTTTTTACCTCAATTTTTGACATCTTTTGTCCATTTTGATATCTCTAAGGCAAGGATTTTGAATTTGCCAGTCGTTTTTACACAACTCAACAATTTCGTCTTTAAAAAAGACAACCCTCGATTTAACGACATTTTTTCAAGAAAAGGTGACGCGTTATCGAAGTTTGACTTTATTGACTGCTGACTTTTTGAAAAACGACTGGCGAATTCAGAATCCTTGCGATTACTACACTTAGAGCCATAAATATCAAAATTGACAAAAGATTTTGTTTGGTCGGAACCAGTGGTGGGTCCAACTATTGGGGTGACGTTAAAGCGAAGGTTGTCTGTATTCTAGTCCACCCTTGTTTCTCGCCTTCAAATGCTCAACACTTGTACATTTTTAGTTTGTCGAGGAGAGAATAGTAAGTAGTTTATTTACATTTGTTAAAAAAACAAAAGAATGAGTTCATTTTGTTCAAAAAAGGGTTGACGTCTGTTGTAGAAAATAGAAGGGATTTAAGACTGTCAGCGGGTAAGTCTTAGACTCCTATTTCCCAGGGAGAGGAGAAAATTTAGTTTGTAAAAAAGAGGAAGAAGACGAATAAAAACACACTGGGACCAAATCAGATCAAAACCTGAGCTTATAAAGGAGGAGGGGGGAACAGGGAGCAGCAAAAAGGAAGTAGGGGCTAACCACAGAAAATGAACAATAAAAAAAAATGTTTTCTATGTTAGTTTTCTACAGCCCTCACATCCGCGACATCTGTAGAAAAAATGATAAAAAAAAAAAGTAATGCAATATGCTCACTTCAAGCAAACTGACGAAGAGATGACTTGAAGCGAGCCAACTGAGTCTTGAACACTTGCTCACTGGCTGTCTCGTTGGACTTGACCCATTGCGCCATTTCCTTGCATAGAGCTGCCTTGGAAGACTGGGTTGACGACGGATTCTGCTGCAACAAATTTTAATATGCTTTGGTTTATAAGCTGAGGGCAGATTGCGGGTCGTTGAATTTACTGAGTAGCGGTTCATAAAATCCAAATCTTTTTTATATTTCTTACCTTTTCCAAGTTGTACTGTGCCTTCTCAATCTCCAACTTGAGGTCTGAAAAAATTAATAATATATTTTTCCATAAAAAACAACCAAAAATATTTGTTACCTAATTTGGCACGAACTCTAAAAAATAGTTGGTACTGCTGTATTATACCCCTGATGTGATTTATGTCTCAGGTATGCTTATGTGAATAAGCTCCTGTCGCCCTCGCAAGGGAGCGATGAGGGCTTGAAGTTGGCCCTAAATTGGCCCTAAGTTGGCCCTAAGTTATGAGCATTTGAAAGGGATTGAATTTTTCGTATGTAAAAGTTTCAGAGTAACCTTTCGTATTCAGCGGAATCCTGCTCAGCAAACAGTTTGACGTCTCTGAGCATGTCCTCCACACTCACATCATTTAACTTTTTGAGGTTGTAGTTGATTGTGTGCTTGAGGATGCGCTCACCAATTGAAGCGGACGCGTGCAGAATGCCGTTTTTGTCCAGGTTCAGAGTGAGTTCCGCACTCACACTCCCCGCAATTCCTTTGGGCAAATCAGATAGTCTGAATTCACCCAATAAGTTGTTGTCCTTGACCAGAAGGCGCTCTCCCTCGTAAATCTGCAACATTAATTGAGAAATCTGCACCAAAAAAAGACATGCTCTAACTGGGAATCGAACTTGCTTTACTCATTTAAAAGCGATCCAAATATAAATTTGCAAATATTTTTTGACTCTCATTTCCAAAAATCACTAGGCCAATTTAAGCCTTGTGACATTCACTTAGATTCTGAAACAAATTGATTCTAGAGCAAATTGCTTTGAAACAAACTATTTTTGAAGCCAATTGTTTGAACCAATTGTTTGAAGATAAACAATTGTGGAAATAATTGGTTGTGTATTCAATTTTTTTTGTCACTATTGGGCTGACAAACTATTTGACTTTGTTTGAAGTCACTCAGATTTTTTTAAACTTATGTCATTGTTGTGCTCTTCTTGCTTTTGTGATGTATGCTATATTTTACTGCTTTAAGTGCCATCGAAATCATGAGACAAAGAACTGACTGCAGCAGCGACAATGAAGCTAGTTCAGAAAATGCTTGGAGTGACCAATCTGGGTCCGACTCGGAAGAAGGGCATCATATTGAACTTGAACAGCAATATATAAATATGTTGAATACGTCAAATAAGTGCAAAAACATATTATTTCAGAATCCCGTTCGGTAAAAACCAATTTCTTCAAAAGCAATTCGTTTAAAAAAAAATTGTTTCAAGACAATTTGCTCTAGAATCAATTTGTTTCAGCATCTATTTGTTTCAGAATCTATTGTTTTTATTAGTTTTATTTAATAGAATAATTTGTTGCAATGTCGGGGTCTGCTAACAGAATATATCTGAGCAATAAATTATTTTGTTCTATAGTTACTAGATTTATTTAGTGAGAATGTCTTTTTGTCAGTACACTCTTTTTCTTAAGTGGTTTCCGACTCTAAAACTTTTTGCCTTTGATACAAAAAATGTGCATATTTTTAAACGTCCGTAACTTTTTAAAATCGAATTTCAAAATTCTGTAGGTCGACTCAATACTTGGTGGCATCTTTTGAAATACCGCACGGAAAAAAATTACCATCACGCACCGATTTAACATGTAAAAACAGAATTTTGAAATTCGAACTAAAAAAAAGTTACAGACGTCCAAAGGTATGTACATTTCTAAAATCTTCTTGTATCGCAAATTTTTGTGGAAAATGTTGCATAGCAACGAAACGAGGTGCAAAAATATTGCGTTGCAACATTGCTAAAAGGAAAATTACGGCTGTTTATCTAAACTAAATTAGATAAATTTGATTTACCTGAAAATTCATCTCACTTTGGTCGTTGACACATGTTTGGAAATGATCAGACTGCTGACAAGGTAGGTTGGAATTCTTTGCAATAATTGGACTATAAGAACCCCCGCGAACGTTCACTCCAATAGACAAGGGTGTAGCCTCCATTAAATTGATGTTAGGGATTTGCTTGCGAGTCAGCTCAGACAACTGTGTGGCTCTAATAGCAGCACCATAGGCAACTGCTTCATCCAAATTAACGGTTTTATTGAGCTACAAAGGTTCGTAAAACTATTGAGGTAACAAAAAAGAGAGGAAATAAATACTGGTTTGTTGAAAAACATTTCAGTCAACATTTCTTGGATTTTGGGAATACGAGATGTGCCGCCCACCAAGAGCACTTCATCGATGTCATTAGCACTCAAGCCGGCATCAGCGATGGTCTGACGAGTGAGAGAAATGGCTTTTTCAAACAGCTCTTTGCATTCATCGTTCAAAGTAATTCGATCAACCACCAGTTCATCATCCAAGTCCGCGAACAGGTCGCCGAGGAAGATGCTGCAGAGAAAAACACTTGTTTATATAAAACAGCTTAGGTACTACAAAGTGTTTAAAAATTTTTGCCTCTATTGAACGCCCATGACATTTGTAAGTCGAATCTTGAACTTTCATTTTTACACATTGATTCAGTTTTTGATACCGTTTTGTTTGGCATATGAGCCAACAATCCAAAAAGTTTCGAAGTTGCCTCGCTCCCCTCTAGTTTGGGTCTAAACTGGGGCTGCAGCCGGGTCTTCTTTTTTCAAATGAGAAAACAGGGTTTTTTCGAAAAAAAAATCCACCTATTTCCATTTAGCCTGTAAAGACAAGGATGTTTCTTCTGCAAGAAATTCTTTAAAGTGGAGGTTGAAAAGTACTCATCACGATCAAGGACTTCTCCACACTTATGGCAGCTTGCCTCTTTTTTAATCAGATTTTCAAAGTAGAATCACTAACTCATTTTGTCTTTAGTTTAGCGCTTCACACAATCACAATAAAACTGAGACACTTAATAAAATGACATAAAAATGAAGATTCTGAGACTCGCTAATTACAAAAATGTCTCGGAAAAAATTATAAAAGTAGTGTAAAAATTTCTCGCTTTCTAGTTTTTCGCTCCAAACAAAAAAGAACGCCTAAAAACCAAAAAAAAAAAACCAGAAAAGGGCTGCAGGCCTTGTCTAAAACCTATATGATGAAATGGCCAGGTAAGACCAAAAACATTGGAGGAACTGAGGCAAAACTAAATTTTCACCTTTCCTCCTTCATAGATGACAAAGCCACTTTGAGAGCCTCACACTTGGTCAGCAGCCTTTGACGCATCTTCTTGTTCTCAGACACTTGACGTCCATAGGTGGTCTGGATTTCGTTGATGCAAAAATCTAAAAAAGACTTTGATTTATAATCTTAATCAAAAACATAACACACCAAGGAGATGATTGTCGATATCCCGTCCACCCAAATTAGTGTCTCCGCCAATAGCCATGACTCTGAATTGTCCATCCTTCACCTAAATGCATAATACCTGAGGTTTACACAAAACAGGTAAATTTCATAAAAGTGAATATCCATGCTTAGCCTAATAGTAGGGCACCCCTAGAGCTAAGCTCAGGAGGCAAAGAATATTTAACATTAACAGTGAAAAATAGACGTAAATGTCCTCCCACAAGAATAAGTGATAACTTTTAGTCCATACATTAGTTTACCTCAATGATAGAAACATCAAACGTGCCACCACCAAAGTCGAAGACCAAGATCTTGTAGTCATTGAACTTTCCGCTGTCATAACCATAAGCGTATGCGGCTGCCGACGGCTCTGGAATTAGTCGATTTGTAAAGCATTCTGGAGAAACACAAGGTGTTTCAAAACTTTCTAACACTTTCAAAAGGTCGTGACTTTTTTGTATAGCGAAACTTTAAAAGCTTGTCTGTGCATATCGAATTGGTTTTAATAGCAACTTTATTGGTATTAGAATGAAAAACACTAAACAAATGAGGCTTTTGTTTAATTCTCTCTCTGATTTAGGTCTAACCCGTCCTTAGCTTTACAGCTTTCAAGACCAAACTGCAAGGAGGCCAAGCAAAAGTCTTATGTTTAATATTTTCACATTACGTAACAACACAATTGCAATTAAAACTGAGTCGATATGGAAAGACATTCTTTAATAGTTAACTTTACAAAAATAGTTGTTGATGTGTCGGAGAGAAAGAAACACGACTTCTCACTTTCTTTATTCAGACACGAACGGATTACCACAAGGGCATGAGAGCTATGTATATTTGAATCGCAAATGATTCAAATGCTCAGCAGTTCCGACCTTATAAAGTGCCAGGAAAACTTGATAAACCCTGCAGTTAAAAGCTCATTCCAACCTGTAATCAGCTCAAGCACTTGCAGACCGGCCAACTTGGCAGCTTCAATGGTGTCAGCCTTTTGCGACTAAAATAGCTGCGCATGAAGTCCAAAGAAAATGTAGGATAGAAAGCTCCAAAAATATCTCAAAATGATATTTTTTTGATTTTTATCTATAAGCTCGCTTTTAAACTATTTTCAAATTCTATACAAGGTGGGATCTTCGGTCTAGAATTCTCTATGGTTCCCACAAGATAAAAAAATCGATTTTTTTACAATTTGTGTTGTTCATTTGTGCTATTTGTATAAAAGACTCATTTGCCATTACTAGCGAGCTCATCTAAACGCATTCGTGCGTTAAAAACAACCAGAAAAATCATTTTGAGCCATTTTAGATGCTACGATTACCGTATTTTCTCTAATAAACGCCCCCCCCCCCTTTTAAAATCATGTTTTTTGCACTGTGTTTTTAACCTACTTTTTCCGGACGACTCCCAGGCAAGACACCACTTAAATTATAATTACTTAATTAATCACTTAAATTATAGCTTATTGTTTTAGCTACAATTTGCGTGGTGACTTGCCTGAGAGTCTATATATCAAATGGGGTCAGAAACACAATGTCAAGAACATGATTTTTTGAATGGGGGAGTCGTCTATTAGAGGAAACACGGCATACCCCAAATACAACTAAAAAAGGATAAAATAACTTCAAAAATTATGTACCTGGTTGAAATAGGCAGGCACAGTAATGACAGCCTTGTTAATGACTTGTTGAGTAGACAGCTCGGCAGTTTCCACCATCTATACGAGAATTCTTAAACATTCCCAGTGCAGGATCTAAATTTCAAACATACCTTTTTGAGCACTTTAGCCGATATGTCGATGGGACGTTGGATCAAGCACATCGACTCCGAATTTACTTCTATCAGAGGATAGCTCAATTCATCAGAAGTGACTTTGAAAGGCCAATATTTTTCGTGCTTTTTAACATTTTTATCAGAAATCTTTTTTCCGATCAGGCGTTTCATATCTGAGAGCAACAGAAAATATATGATTCTAAATTGGAATGATTGGTGTTTAAGAGCACCAGCTTACCATAGACAGTATTCTCAGCATTGCTAACAACCTTCCTAATCGCGGAATTACCAACCAGCACACCATCATTAATAAAAGAGACGCAGGAAGGAGTAACTCGGTAACCTAAAATAGCGTAAAAACATTTTGAAATTGTTTTAAGACGTGTAAAAACATAAACCTACCTTCCGAATTAGCCAGAACTTCCACGCGACCATTTTTCCAGACGCCAACACAAGAGTTGGTAGTTCCCAGATCGATTCCAACGACAACGTCTGAACTTTAATAAGGTTAGATATTTGTACAAGAATGTCTAAATTTTAACCTACCAGACATTTTCGAGATGTTTGAAGAAGTATATGCACAAGTATGTTAGCAAAAACCTGAAACAACAAATACAGTCGGCGCTCGATATAGCGATCACCTTTTTTCACAAAGGGTCATCATTATATCGAGTCTACAATTTTCGGACGGCAATAATATTGGCCTTTTGAAAAACGACTGGCAAATTCAGAATCCCTGCGATTTTTTGCCTTAGAGACATCAATATCAAAATTGACAAAGGATGTCGAAAATTGAGGTAAACAAATGGTCGGACCCAACTGGATCCAACTTTTTGGGGTGATCATTATATCGAGGGTTAACTGTATTTATTTTAAACATGGTACTTTTTCTTACATCAGATATACTTACTTATGCATCAGATGTGGTTTTCAAGGGGTGGAATATCCATAAAAGATTATGGCTATTTTCGGGGTGTCCGTGACCAAAGTGATACAGAATTGGTTACAAAATTGGATTTTCCTGTAACGGAAATTATGTTCAAGATCTTCTTTTTTCCTACAGAGTGGCCCCTTCCTTGTTCCTTCGCCTCCCTTATACTGCCCTTCTTCCCAATACAATATATTTGAATAGCCCTTTTACAAAGTGGCCCTATTCTTTTTTCTTCCCCCCTCCCAATACAGCTTTCAAACCCCTTTAAAATAGTCATTTGTTCGTTTTTTTGGCATAAATTGGTCGTTTAGCATTCCCTATAGTTAAAATTAAATTTGATTGATTGCATAAAAAATAAGATGATCGAAAAATTATGAAGAGTGCACAAAAAAGAGACTTCACTTGCCCGCTGTAAAATTAAAGTGAACGATTTTGCAAACAACACACATATCCTAGTGTATTTTATTATCTTTTAGATAAGCTTTCACATAGTGAGGGACACTGACGTTGTCAATCAAAATTTTCATCAGATTCAAAAAACGCCATTCCGCTATTTTCTTCCATTTATTTTCAGTCTTTATCGTCATAACTTTGACAAAAGTGTTGAGTACAGTAGTGTATTTTATCTTTTTGATAAGCTTTCACATAGTGAGGGACACTGACGCTGTCAATCAAAATTTTCATCAGATTCAAAAAACGCCTTTCCGCTATTTTCTTCCATTTATTTTCAGTCTTTATCGTCATAACTTTGACAAAAGTGTTGAGTACAGTAGTGTATTCACCACTCTACTACATCTGTATTATATGGCCGCTTTTGACTTTTTCGTTGATCTTGTGTCTGTTTGACTAATCCTGTCTTGTCTTACAGATCTCAAAGACTTTTTCTTTAAGGATGGCTGTAAATGGTAAATATTCGACTGTGAAGTGAAAATAATGTTTTAAAATTAGATGATTGGGCTGTCGGCATTGATCTAGGGACAACTAATTCATGTGTTGGAGTCTATAGAAATGATCGAGTTGAAATCTTGCCTAGTAGTGAAGGTAATCTCTATTTTTTTTAAAGAAGCATGATTGCCTAAGACAATGACAATTTTTGAACATTGAATTCCCGTATATACACAATCCTATAGCAGTTTTAGGGACGTGGGACACTTGGTCACGAGGACGTTTGTCCGCTTTTGTTGGCATTTTGTGCTACCACGGGCTGAATGTGGACAAATAGATTCTATTAGATTACTTTTAATAAAAGTTGTATTTTTTGCTTAATGAATAGCCAAATAGCCATCGACGAAAAGCCTTGCTTCCCAAGAGAAAAAAATAATAAAAAAAGGGAATCGCATAAGGGCATCCGTCCATACAAACTTGTTTCCCTTAGATCAATGATCGGGGAGAACAAGCACAAATATCGATTGTAAAGAAACAAAAAATTGACATTTTTATTTAATAAAAACTAGCGGGGCCCAAAGAGGGGGCCCTTGGAGAAAAATTGGGCAAAAGAAACGCTTCGCATTAGAACTGAGCATAGGGCAACGCTTCGCGTTGCGTCTCGCCCAAATTATACTGTTGTGAACCTTTTTGGAGCCTTTTTAAACGCCCCCCTAAGACCCCCCTAAAGACCCTTTAACACCCCCCTCCCTAACAACCCCCTATACCCCTAGTTTTTTCTGTGACCCATTTGTGCAAAATTTTTGCCCTTTTAGCATGTTTTTCAATCTTTTGTTTCGGCCCAACAGTGATAGCAAGTTTCTCTTTTCTCCTTCCTGTGTTTCGTTCACAGAAAATGAGGTATTAGTGGGAATAGCAGCAGCAAGAAAAATGACTAGCAATTTGGAGAATACTGTATATGGTATCTTTCATTTCGAAATTCGACGGTTACCTATAAATCTTTCTTTTGTAATTCAGACATGAAGCGAGTGATAGGCAAAAGGATGACGAATGAAAGCGTTCAGCGTAATCTTCAGTACTGGCCATTTACATTAAGGACTGGAATGTTAGGTAGACCGCTCATTGAAGTTCGTCATAAGAGCCAAGTATTGCAAAAGCGGGCTGAGGACATTTCTGCTGAAGTACTTAAAAAGATGTGTCATAATGCTCAACTTGTTCTGAGGTGTCCAGTGCAAAAGGCAGTCATTACAGGTAAACTTTTAATTTTTTGGCTCAACTGAGGACACTCTTAGAAATCGTTTGTAGCGTCAAGTAAGATTGGAAAGCCAAGTTTCTAACCAAAAATATCATACAAAACAAAAGGCTTACGAAGAGTGGGTATCTTCTTACACCAAGTATTTGATTATGCGACATCATTGAAAGCCATATACTATCCAAACCGAATGAATTTCTACTGGTACACGGTAAATTGTGAGTCGCCAAAATCGGGTCAGCTTTATTTTTGTAGAGTGATTCACCTATTGTTGGCTTAGGGTTGGCCAGCGCATGTTAGCCGTTGACAGAAAAGAGAAAAATAAATAAAATAAGACTGATAATAAAGACTACCACCCTGCTGCAATTTCAAAAGCTCGGATGAATGTTCTGGCCCGATTTTGTCCGACCCGATTTTGGTGACCCGCAATTTACCCGCAAGCTGTGTACTTGGTGGATATGAATTCGATACCTTAGAAATAATTTTGAGAGATGGCAGGGTTGATTCCAACTACATTTTCCAGTTCCTGCCTACTTTAACCAAGCTCAAAAAGCGGCGACAATAACTGCTGCCAAAATTGCTGGCCTTAAAGTTCTAGAATTGATGACAGGTAAAATAAAATTTTAACGGGTTTGTTTAAAACTAAGTTAAAATTTAAGAACCAGCTGCTGCCGCTTTTGCCTATGGTTTTGATAACAAGGAATGCAAGAATTGTACAATCCTTGTATACGACTTGGGTGGTGGCACTTTCGACTGTGCTATTATCAATGTCAAAGACGGCAATTTCAAAGTGATTGGATTGGGTGGGGACACCAATTTGGGTGAGTTCAAACATGAAAAAATTCTGGTACTTATGAGTTATCCGTCGGACATTATCATTTTCAAGCTTAAACTCAAGTTCGGGCCTAGACCGTCGTACGTTAGGTATCATATGCATACTATATATACATCATATATGTCATATGTACGTATACTGCTCAACTCACCAAGGAAGTAATTCAAGAGCTCGGTTGGGAAGTCTTGCTGCATCCACCTTACAGTTCAGGCCTTGCTCCGTCTGATTATCATCTTTTTCGTTCTCTTTCCAATCATATTCGCGGTGTGACATTCAAAAATGACGAAGACCTTGAAAACTGGCTAATAAACCACTTCAACAGCAGGCCGGGTGACTTTTGGCGAAATGGGATCAATAAGTTGGTAGATCGCTGGGCTAAAGTAGTAACCAATGGTGGAGAGTATACAGAAGATTAACTTGCTGTTATCTTTGTTCAAAGGTTCCAGAAAATAGATGGACTAAAGATAGAGAAGAAACAGCCATGACTTATGTAACAACAAAAAAAAAATACCAATGAAAATGACCAGCGTATAACAACTCATAAGAACCGAAAATTTTTTAAGGTGGACGAGACATCGACAACTCTTTGCTAGGCAGGTTATTTTTCAATGACTTTTGATGCAGCCAAACACCTAAGGTCTACATTTTAGCCTATTTTGAAAAAAAGATCAAGTTGACATATGGAAAAGATGTAGCTAACGACAAGAAATTGCGCCAAAAGCTCAGAGGCAAATGTGAGGAGTTGAAGGTTTGCCTATCTTCCTCCCTAACGGACAGGTCTGCAAAAGTTGCCATGGTAGTATTTTGCAATTTTTGTTTCATTTTCAGCCTTTACCTTGGTGATTTGTTCGCTGGCATCGAAGATGATTTGGAAATGACTGCGGAAACATTTGATGATATTTGTGCTCCACTCTTTCAAAAAACCATCGACATTACTGCCAGGACTATTGTAAATTCTGGGCTAAAGTCTTCTGATATAGATGAGGTTCTAATTGTTGGTAAAGTGTTTTGTGTGAGAAGTTGGATAGGCAATTTATTTATTATTTTTCAGGCGGATCTTCTAGGATACCAAAGCTTCAGCAGGTATGAGAATCTTGCGACTTTTTATGGTCCTACCCTTTTTATAAGTTAAATTTTGGCAGATAAACTTTTTCTATCGACTAGTTTCATGAAATTTTTTGGAATCTGATGTCAGCATTTGGTCAGCAGTTGGTCAAAGTGACTTAAATTATGCCTTTAACTCTAAAACTATAGTAACTTAACTTTTAAACTTAAAACTTAACTGTACTAATCCTATCTTATTTCGGTCACGGACACCCCGTAGATCACCATAGCCTTTTTTTGGTTAATCTATTCTTTTGAAAACTACATTTGATGCAGAAAAAGCATACAGTTGCGGACAGTTGATAGGGAACGATGATCAAGTTTTTGAAAATTGTCTTTTTTCATGATGAAAGCGCATACAAACAAAAATTGAAACACACAGCTTTATAGAGCTCTTCAAGATCCACATTCTTGGTGTGTCGCTTTTTAAAAAAGCTCAATAATTTATGAAAAATTTTTTTCCTACAACCTCCGCCGGAGGTTAGAAGAATTGGTCTCCCCTCCGGAGGATTCCTCCGGAGACCAGCGCAGGCCTGATTGGCGGCAGTGTTTTTGATATTAAAATGTAGGTATTAGATGCAGAATGATAGTCAGAAACAGATTCTGCTTTTGAAAATTTCAAATTTTCATTCTGCCTTTTATTCTGCTTGTGATTATTGAAAACATTGGTTGGCGGTGAGTTGTGCTGTTATTTGCTTCTGCAAAAAATAAAATAGTTGTAAAGAATACGTTCGTAAGCGCTGCGTGACCAGGTTATTTTCTGCGTCATTGTCAACGTAGTGTGATGGTTATTTTTCAGATGCTTTCGACTCTGTTTCAGAACAAGAAGGTTAGGTAGTTTTACTTATTTCAAACCCTTCTTAATTGTGCTTTTGTAGCTGAACACTTCGATCAATTTGGACGAA
>BBSZ01010539.1:0-10350 GCA_000981365.1 Subanguina moxae | reverse complement strand
GAAGAGGTTCGGCACAGATAGAAACCTTTAGGATTCTATTTGAATCAAGGACACATTTCTTTAGCTAAGTGTTTACACACCCATCCTAATTACTTCTTTCTGGACTTGACAGCACGCTTCACCCCAAGAGTTTTCCTTTCCTATCTATATTTTATAGCCAGGGTGTCAAGTTGACAGTTGCGCCGAGAATCTTGCCGAGAAAATCAATGTGACCGAGCGAGAAACCGAGAAAATCGATTTGGCCGAGCGAGAAACCGAGAACGAGAAACAGGCTAAACCCGAGAACGAGAAACCGAGATTCTCGGAATTTTCTCGCTCGGCCTCCAACACTAGTTGTAGCACATATAATAATTTCTCGCTGTGTTTGATTATAAATGCGAAAAATTCTATATCCATCTATTCCTTGCCGCACTGCTTTCATAGGACCGAAATACTTAGTTTTAATATAGCTGTAACAACGTTTATATAAAAGGAAAATCAAAACGACATAGCAAGCATACACGTTATTTAAAACTTTCTTCTTCGCCTTATCTTTTGGAACGTGTCGAGAAATAGTGCTCAATGACACTTGGCGGCCAAACTCGGTTAGAATTTTATCAGCAACACCTTTATGAGCTAATTTGTTGTCACACACTTGCTTTTAGGCAACTTTACTAACTTACTAAATAACTTAATAAAGAGTTTTTACTAAAGTCTGAAAAACAAGATCAAAGTAAGTTTTTAATTTAAGCATCGTAGCATGAAACAGGTGATAGTTGAAGTAAAAAAGAAGGAATTTTGAAAAATGTAGACTAAAATTAGCGAGCAGCGAAAGCTACAGAGAATTCAAATTTTCATGCAGCATCTGAATCGTCTCATCACTCAGTGCAGCATATTCTGGTTTTTTCATAAGCTTTTTCAAGTCCTTCACAGATTTGTACTGAATAACACACGATTCCTAAACCGAAAATTCATTACAACTGTATTACACCCTCTGTCCCTGTTAATCTTATTTTTATTAGAGGTAAGAGGTTATAATTCAGTAGAGTCAAAGATTCTAAGGCACTTCCATGGTTGTGTCTGGGTCAACGAAATTTTACGAGTGATTCAGCGCCAAATGGACTTCTTTAAATGCTTGCGAATAAAAGTTACGTAGTTTTATGACAAATGCAAAATTTGAGAGGGAGACCAACCATAGAAGCACCAATTCTAAATGCAAACATGATGATGGCAAACAAACCAGAAGTTTCTTGAAGCGATAATGTTGGGCCAGTAACATCTTCTTAGGAGAAGTAAAGTAAGCACTGCGATGCAAATCGATTAAAAATTGTTCACATCTGTCAAGCACGACATCGACTGCAAAACGATCACCCATCTTCAAAAGAGTTTCTACATTGCTTACTGGAAAGCAACCACTATTCAACTGGCTGAAATAATTAGAAACCAACCTGTAACCATCTCCTCTGATTTGCTCGGATAAATAGCCTGTAGAAGTTGACAAAACTCGCCAGCATTGAGATCCTCCATAACTACTTCACTAAAATTTTTCTCAGCAAAATCTCCATTGAACAGCTTGTTAAAGTATTCAGAATGAACCGACAACAACTAAAACTAAACTATAGAAAACGAGGTAGAGCTGAGAAGTCGGCCTGAATACCCCTTTATTGACATGGATTCTTTTGCTATCAGCGATAATCACGCAGTCCGAAGGAAATAAAGTAGGAGCACAAAACTTTTCCACCAGCTTTTTAGGACATCTGAAATAGCCGACATCAAAAGTATAAACCAATGAGCAAGGCGTGTCAAACGTGGTGTCAATGCTATGGATTGTCAAGTCAATCTCAGCCACAAAAGTTTTCGCTTCTCTTTGCGCGAAAAATTCATACCAGGACATGATCGGATCATAGCCACTTTGTTTGCAGTTGCCAAAAACTTGGAATCTATGAGTGAGCTGAATGCACAAATGCCTCGATTCAAACAATTAAATTCGTATTTATTTTTTACCTTTTTGCTGTAAACCTTATTTTCTCCGAGAAAACAGACAGTGAAAGATGTTTTGTAGGACATCAAACTGTCATTGCATGAGCAGCGCAAATAGATAGAAAGTTGAGACGATAAAAACCGAGGAGGGTAAACAATTATGGACCTAAACATATATTTAAAGGCAAAATATCAAATCTTAAATGGTTTTGAAAGAGAGACAAACCAACTCGCTCCAGCAATTTCTTCAGAAGGAGATTCTAATTTGCTACTTCTTTGCGCTTTAGTTTTTTCAAACGAAAATTCCAGCTTTTTTTTTGCCACCGCTAAAATGTTTAAGTAACTAAAACCTATAGTCGGCATACAAAACAGACTAAATCAAACAAAAATGGATTCTACTAAGCTATGTCTCATTTTCCATCCCCCTCCTCCCGCAAGTTTCTAACCCCTTTGAGTTGGGGGAGGGGGAAGGACGTTGTATAATACAGTAATACCGAAAACCAACCTTCTGCCGATGGAATCAATGAAGAAGTCTGCTTGTTCTTTAAAACATTCTGCTTCATATTCTGCAGACCCACGGTCAATTGCTCTATTTTTTTTTGAATCGACTCTTCCACAACTTGCAGCTGCTCTTTAGTAGCAAGACTTCCAATGACTTCATGCAGTTTGTAGCTAGCCTCCATAGTTTCCAAGTTGTTGAAATTATGTTTGATACCTAAACGAAAAACAAGACTCAGTCCAACATGTAACGTTGAAGATGGAAGCATAATAATCGAAAAAAAATAAATCGTTCCTATAAAAGCTCTACTTGCCAAAAAAAAACGTTACCCAGAATTATTTCGCAAGCTTATTTTACGTTGTCCAGGCTTGCTGCTTTATCCCATAATTTCACCTTAACTCTAATGTTTTATAAGTTTACGACTTTCAATGTTTCAATATCGGAAATTTTCAATATCGGCAAATAATTGCTGGGTAAATTTGCAAAAGATATTGAATACGAAAAAGTGAAAAAAATTACCAAATTATAAAATTACCCGGTAATTCCAAAAATTACCCTTTGTTTTGAATACGGAGTAATTAAACAAGCCCCCCGTATTTTTTTTACCCGGGTAATTATTTTTTATCGGGTAATTATCGTGTTTTGAATACGGGTCCAGAGGTGACGGGTTATCGAGGTTTGACTGTAGGTCCTACAGTGTAGGATAAAACAAACACAAAAAAAAATTGGCAGCAAAAATGTGATAAAATCACACGACCGCAGCAGAAAGCAATAACGAATTTGAAATTTTAAATCCTTGGCATTATATCTAATTCAAAATTGTATTTTTGGCCTACTTTTTTCAAACAAGTCTTAGGCAAGTTACTACCCAATTTATAGCTAAAACAATAAGCTTTGATCCTCTTCAGGATTTAAAATACGGTTAAATACTGAAGAGGACTGATTTTCGATCATTCATAGCAATTACGTCATATTTTAAGTCGACGATTTTGACCTGGATTCCATACAAGTAGAGCCTATGCGACCGATGGGCGGTGGCAGCCACCCTGCTGCCCATCACCCTCATGCCAACCCCCAGTCAGTAGAGCAGCAAGGCAGTGGCCAGCAGTCGGCTCAAGCCATGCGCACATCCACCGAAGCTCTACAACAACAACAGCAGCAGCAGCAGCAACAACAGCAGCAACAACAACAACACTACATGAACATGCAGCAACAGCAGATGCGCCAACAGCAGCAGCAGCAAGCCAATTCAATGGTCTATCACCAACAAGCCCACCTAGGACATCCGATGGTTGGAGGAGGGTATGGCTCTCCAGCCGCCAACCCTCACCATCAATACCAACAGCAATTGATGAGGCAGCAGCAGCAACAAGCAGGTATGCAAATGAGTGGACCCCCTTCCACAGCTGCTGAACAACAAACCCCTCAACCAGTCTCCGCAGCTTCCACACCCCAACACCACAGACTGTCTGCGGCAAACAATTTCGCAGCTGTCAACGACAACAACAACTCCGACATGGACACTGACTTGGACATGCTAGATCTCGAGGCTAGACTACCACAGCGCTCTCCACAAATGGGTGACTCACCAGCTAGTCCATCCAGGTTGGTTAGGATGTGGAAGAATTTGTGTCTATCAACCTATATTTCTAGGATACCAGAGATGCAGCAACGCAACATCAACAAGTCCATTGACTCGGTGCTGGAACAGGTTTTAGGTGGCAATGGTAAAAGCAACCACAAGAAGGATTCCACTGCTTCATCTGCTTCTACGGGATCTCGTCCAAGTAAGATATTAAATTTTCCACCACCTAGCACTGGCTAATGGTTCATTGCCAGAAACTTTTTTGCCTCAGGCAACCAAGGGAAACCAACCTAAGAAGGTATCTGGATACTCATAATATCATTTCTTACCCTGTTTTTTACGGGACGAGCCAAAAAAAAAGGGTATTTGAATGTATTTTTGATCCAGACTTTCGCTCGGATTCGTCTCGCAGGTAAGTCTGTGAGCGCATCTCCAAACCTTCAAGCCTCCTGCTCTCCCTTGCAGGGCACAAAGACCTGTTTTGGGCTGGAGGTTGAGATGCGCACACGCATGCCTGAGACATAAATTAATCGACAACACACTATAGTTTGTAAAATATGCATACCAGGGGCCCATTCCTCAACTCGGTTTCGATTTTGGCTTCTCCTAAACTCTCTTGAGGCTTACGCTAGAATTTTTGTACAAAAGTTGACCAAATCGTGTGTACCCCTTGAAGCAAATAAAAATCATGCATTTAGATTCCGGTTCCGCCAAACCTAGAATAAGCAAGGTTCAAAAAGCAGCTGCGGCGGCAGCAGTAGCTGCTGCTGCAGCGGCCGCCGCCGCCGCAGCAGCAGCTGTCCATCCCTGCAATGAGGTGGTGTTGAACAAAAGTGCCTTAATAGAACCACTAGAAGACAAAGCAGGCACGTCAGGGGAAACATCAGGCATGTACTCCGAGGAGACTACATCACCTACACAGTCGACCAGTCAGTTTCATGAGGCCATACCATCTCAAACTACGAGAGAACCCAACCAAAACAAAGAGTGCTTTCCAGCCCACTGTGAAATCCAGCAAACAGGCAACGTCACTCCAGGTGTAAATCACAAAATGACTGGCTTCTTCTCCGTAACCAAGGAAGGGCACGAGCATCTCGTCAAGCTGAAAAATGGGAACGGTAGAGTGGACTTGAAGGAACAAGTCGACAAAGACAAGGGTCAATCAAGTAGCAGTCAAGAGTATTGCCAGCACAATGGGCACTCTCAGAATAATGGAAGCAAACAGGAGGTAAAAGCATTATTAGGGAGAAAGGCCTCAAAGATACGCCAGTTCGTATGTTTTTGTCAAACTTTTTTTGCAAAATCTTCTTGCAAGCCTTAGCCTTTTGGCAAAACCAGCAAAGCATGGACTTAATTAACATGCGATCGTTTTAACTAAAAACTATAATGCGAGGCAAAAGCTTGTACGAAAATTAAAACCTTATTTTTAGTGATGAAATGTACTCTCTCCCACGAAGTGTTTGCTACCATTTTAAAGAACAGACAAAAAGCTTTTAAACAGTGTATAACTTTATTTCAACAAATGATCAAAATGACCACCTCCGGCCGCAATACAACAACGGAAACGTTTTGGGAAATTTTCAATTGCTTTCTTTATCCTATCCAGTGGAAGATGTCTCCATTCTCGTTGCAACCACTCTTTGAGATCAGCGATGGTTCCGTGAGGCTCTGAGCACGCTCTCTTCTCCAGTTCCGGCCAAACAAAGTAGTCGATCACGTTTCCTTCAGCCAAATTCGGTGGCCACTCTCCATCGTCCCGAGTCCAATAAGTGTCGACACTGATCGAGTCCGGAAAGTTCAGTTGAATCCATGGCTAAGTTTCGACCGCCCGATGCGATGGAGCTCCATCCTAATAAAAGCATTATATATGAAATGAAAGAAGAGAAAAAGGGCTATTCAATGGTACCAAACACTTCGTGGGAAGGAGTACATTTCATCATTAAAAATAAGGTTTAAATTTTCATACAAATATTTACCTCACCCGATAAAATCGGAAAAGTGTTTCACTTTTTGCCCTCACTTAGGGGATTCCATACAGAGTTCCACAAAAATAATATAAAAAATACTTGTATTGCAACTTGTAATCCTGGTCAAAATCTTATTCCAATGAATTTTTCGGATGGCTGATACTCGTAAGAACATTCTGGAAAAAAAGTTTTAATAAAACATATAGCAAATAGCGTATATTTGAAGTGACGTAATTTTTGCTTACCTTCATAATTAGACTTTTATTTTAGAATAACGACAAATAAAAACTTTAGATATGCACACCATCCATATCTCCTACTAGCGATTCTGCAAAAGACAGCAAACCAACTAATGACGAGTCCAAACTCAGCCCTCCCAACACTGAAGCAACAGACCCTCCACACAAAAAGAGTCGACTGTCCATTGATTCAGAGGAGAGAAAGGTTGGCGGACTGGACGATGAGGAGGAAGCAGCGCCTTTCCCAAAGAGCACTTCTCTATTATCTCCTCCAGCCCAGTCCACTTCGTCCGTAGGCGCTCCAATTGCCAATCGACCGACTGAAACTCATCGAAGCTAGAACTAATTATTCCTTCCACCCCAACTAATAATATATACTTTTTGATGCTATTACTATGTGTGTATATTCCTATGTGGCCTCCAAAAAGCGATTTCGAGTAATAATAAGCTATTCATTACAGAGACACACTGATTCGCCTCAAGTTGGCTTTCTCTTCTTCATTGTGCATTAAGGTATAATTTGGGCTCGAACCGTCATCCCAAAATGCCCCAAAGGGACATTTTTCGGCGATTTAAAGGCCTTACAACAACCGAAAACATCCTTTCAGGGCACTTTTAGATGGCAATTAAAACCCAAATAATTCCGTGCACCAAACATTTGGATCTCTCTATGCATTTGCAGTAGACATCAAACGAAGCTTGGGTCTCTAAAAACCATTTTTTACTTAAAACATTTTCTAAACCTTTTTGAGTCTTTTAGTAAGGTTGGACACGGCCGTTTAATCTAAAATGGCGTTTTTTTTTCAGCAAAATAAACCAAAAAGTTACAGCTAAAGATAAATAATGTTTAAAAAGATAAGATGATGAGACATGCCACGTGTATCCCTTCGATAGTGAGTACCACAGAATTTGCAGGCGAATTTGTTTACTTCAAAGAAGAAAAGTCGACGGCACCAATACTGCGGATAGAACGTTATTAATTAACCTAAATAAGAACAAAACAGTTAATATCAACACAAAAATAGTAAACAACAAATGATGGAAAATAAGAAAGCATCACATGTTTTACAAAAATGACTATTCCACCTTCGCACTTTTTTATATGGAGCGACTAGCAAATTGCAACTTTCGAAACTTTTATAACTACAGTCAAACCTGGATATAACGAACCCCTGGGGACCAGGCAAAATGTTCGTTATATCGGGGTTTGACTGTATTGGGTTTGAAAATTCTGCAAAAAAAATTAATCTGGGACCAAAGCAGATAGGTGTACTGCGAAGACATATAGAGCCAAAAGTTTTTTCTCCCCATTCCCATGCTTAATTATACTTTCTCGTCTATTACACTTATTTTGGGAGTGCGAAGTGGATGTAGGCCCTCTGGCACATCCAGTG
Source organism: Subanguina moxae (assembly GCA_000981365.1). Lineage (NCBI taxonomy): Eukaryota > Metazoa > Nematoda > Chromadorea > Rhabditida > Anguinidae > Subanguina > Subanguina moxae. The sequence goes on along the minus strand of BBSZ01010539.1, from coordinate 2,707 downwards.
GATGTCATCCCCTTCAGCACTCTCGTCCAACATTTTACTTCAAGGTAACTTTTTTTTCGCAAATGTGTAAATATGAAGCTCCGCTGTTGGGATAGTAGCAAATGTTTGACTATTTTTGCATCTTTGAAAGTGTTTTAATATCTAGCATATTATATTTAACAATAGTTTACTATTAAAAATTTTTTGTAACGCTAATAAGCTGAATGAAATAAAGCCGGTCAAATAGTTGGCAAGATGGACAAATTAATGTGCCAGTAATACAGGCTCTTTTAAACATTTTTGGAACTCATCTTTTTGTCATAAACTCTTTTATAACCCAATTTTCTGAAAATTTGTTTTCAGCTACATTTTTGAGCACAATATCATTACCCAATGGTCGGGTGGTTGAGCCGTAAAAAATGGCTGACCGCCGACCGTCGTGACGAGCAACAAAAATATTTTTTATATCAAAAGTCAACTCTCGACCAGTGTTTTCAAAACCCACAGTCGCTTCTTTGCCTCGTCTGGACTAAAATTCAAGTGGTTGTTGATTTTCTAAGTTTTTTTTGTCTAATTTTTTCACCATTTTGTTGAGCAGTAAAAATACAGGGTAGCGCATTATAAACGGATGAGTGATTTTTGGGTACAGTCAACTCTCGATATAACGTCACCCCAAAAAGTTGGATCCACAGCTGGGTCCGACCTTTTTTTTTCCTCAAATTTTGACATCTTTTGCTCATTTTGATATTGATGTCTCTAAGGCAAAAAATCATGAGGATTCTGAATTTGTCGGTCGTTTTTACACAACTCAACAATTTCACCTTTTAAAAAGCCAACAAATAAACGAAAATCGATTTATCCAAAAAACTGCGAATTTTGTTTCTTGCTTTCTTCGAACGTCAATTTGTTTCAGAGCTATGGCGAACAATCCTCTACCTCAGAGAATTAATGTTGGTGATGGTGTGAATCCTAATTGGAAAGTTGGTCTGAATCTTCCGGCTATCCATGTTCTGACTCCGAATCAAGTGACTACAGATGAGTTGTCTGGAGAGTTGATATTCGACTTGATTCCTTCTGATGCTTCTAGTTGCTTGACTGCGTCGATGGCTGCATTTTGGTCTAGTGGGATTGGAGATAATGATGCGTTGACGGAAATGAATACTGGTTTGCCTCTTGCTTTTGCTGCTGTCAGTTACACTGATCAGTTGTATACAATCATGTCTGAGACACCGGGAGTGACAGTTCTTGATCGCTATATGTCTGCTAAATATGATCGACTTGGTCATCCTGCTGACGCTACTACTGTTCCTCCTACTCTTGCTGTTGCAGCTCGCCCATTTGGAGGTCCTGCAGATCAAAGCACTCAATCTCATGCTAAATTAGCCATGCAAATTGCTGGTCTCTCAAGTCTTGCTAAGTCAGATACTGGTGTCTCTATTGCTACTGCTCATAATTCATTGGTAAGTCGCTACAACGCAATTTGCACTATGTCTGGAACGATCCCTAATGAGGATGTCAAGACCAGATTGTTGGCTCTGCCTGAGGGAATATTGGATAAGTCTAGAACTCTTCTGTGGAGCAATCCTACATTGGCGCGTGCAATAGTTCTCACTGTATCTGCATGTGCTAAGTCTGCTCATCAAAACAAGTCTTTCAAAGCACTGAGTGACCAGATGGATATGATCTACAGAGGAGCTATGATGACAATTCCTAAGACTATCCGTCAATTCGTGGTTATGGACACATCGACTATCAAGCTTCATTCAGCATTTATTTCTGAATGGCGAAAGCTCAAAGCTGCAATCAACTTTTTGGAGACTGAATATGGAGATGATTATCCTTATTGTCGCATTCTAGCTTTGCCTCACAATACAAGATTGAATGCTGCTGAGTATCCTTTTCTAGCTTCAGTAACTGCTTATTGGTTGAATACTGTGCAAGCTGGTCAAGGTGGACAGAGATCTGGATATCAATCTAAATTGGGAGGACAATATGCTACTATTATTCGTGAATTGTCAATGAAGCAGATCGATACCAAATTGATGGGTACAACAACTGCCCACTTGACAGAAGAGGAAGCCAATGACTTTGGGTTGGATCATGCGGCTATTCAGCGTGGGCTTCAAAATAATCAAGGGAATCCAGCTGCTATATTGACTGCTTTGCGTGCTGCTGGGAATCTTCCATAGAGACAAATATTTGATAAATTTCAAATATAAATTGTTGGTTTCTAAGTTCTTTAGAATTAAAAAAAAAATTGTAATTGTTAAATTTTTGTTTGTATGGCGCTGGGACATCGCCTTGTTATTGTGGTGGGATGTCCTATCAGGAATATTATTTATTCAATTTCGCGCGTCATGTTGGAAAAGGAAAAGAAGTAGAAGAAGTGAACGGTAGGTTCTAGTATTAGATCTACAGTAATTAGTGTGTGATAATCCTTTGTGTGTAAATTCTAGAGAGAATACACACTATTATCACTTCTATCGAATATTGGACACTCGATATAACGTCACCATTTTTGAAAAAGGGGTGACGTTATATCGAGAGTTGGATTTTTTAAAGGTGAAATTGTTGAGTTGTGTAAAAATGACCGACAAATTCAGAATCCTCACGATTTTTTGCCTTAGAGAGATCAATATCAAAATGGGCAAAAGATGTCAAAATTTGAGGAAAAAAAAATGGTCGGACCCAGCTGTGGATCCAACTTTTTGGGGTGACGTTATATCGA
>BBSZ01010533.1:0-19252 GCA_000981365.1 Subanguina moxae | reverse complement strand
TATCATCTGTTATATCTTTCGTAGCAGTCACATTAGTTTTCTACACTGAACAATTTTATGTATCCATCACACAATGCAAAGGTACTTTATTTTGTAATGTGTGCTTTGCATTATTCACGTTAAGGTCACCGAAAAAATCTTGAAAAAGTGCAAAAACTTATGAGACAGACTGGCAAGTGAACTCGTACCTCCATAGCAAGCAATTTTGGCCTATCGGCCGGATAGCGAGGCTTGACTGTGTTTCTAAATTTGGCTCATCTCCCATATATCGTTAGAGACATTTTGCTTGTCTGTCACGCTACGAGATCTCGGGATCTGAGATTTGTTTAGAGAAGCGGTTTGCTTTATCGAGCTTCTTATGTCGTGGAGGAGTGGAACAGGCGGTCTATTTTTGTAGTTTGGAAGAAAAAAACTTTAGTTTGCCTTGTTCCCCCTGTGGTTTCTCGATAATTTTTTAATTTTGAATTTGTTGAATCTTAAAATTTTTATTTGGAAACGATTTTGAACTAAGAGGAAAGTTGTGTGATAAAAGCGGCTCGTATATTAAAATAAATAAGATAATTTTTAGGTTAGAATGTTCTCTTGTAGACGAGCTGCTGCTTTGCGTTTTCCTTCGCCTATGAAGTGGGCTGGTTCAAGTGGTATCGTTACTTTACCGCCATCTCCAAGGTCAAACTTCAAAATGGGAACATTTTCTGCTGATATTATGCCAATTCGATTGCTCTCAACTAAAGACCTTTTTGGGAACATGGATTCGTCTGTGGCAGAAAATTTGAGCAAAATTCCTGTGTTACAACCGCCAAAACCAATGCTCAGTTTGGAAGAGATGGTGGCTTCCGGTCAGAGCGTCCTCACTGAACTTGATTTATGGACTTGGTGGAAACCGACTAGCTACTTTCGGTAACTTTGACACCATTTATTTTATATAGTCAACTTGTTTCAGATGGGCTCTCGAATCTCTGCATATGCATTTGGACATCCCGTGGTGGGGAACTATTGCTGTTGGTGAGATTTTTTTACTGTGAAGTTATTCGGCCCTACTCCGGTATAGCCACGCATTAATTACTGGGAAAGCCAAAAAATTGTTTTGGCATATTAAAAATTACTTAGGATGTTTTGCTTAGAATCTATAGAAAATTGGTGGTGGTGCCTTATTCGCTTTCAATTATTTTATTTAGCGACTGGTGCTCTTCGATTGGCTCTTGTGTTTGTTCCGATATTGTCCCAAAGGATGATTGGAAAGCAAAATCAGTATAAGAAAGAGCTGGATGAGTTCAGAAACCGGATTCAAGATGCTAGAGCTGAAGGCAGCAATTTATTGGGTAAATTCCTTCTTTGTCATTTTTTAGTTGTAAAAATGGTTTTTTTAGTTCAGCAGATATTTCTGGAGCAAAGAGACTTTATGCTCTCTAAGGGAATCCGGATGGGCCGGCAACTGATGATTATGCTGCTAAATGGAGGTGTTTTCGCTACACAATTTCTCGCTATCAGGAAAATGGTTATGGTCGACTATCCGGGATTTTCTACTGGTGGTGTTTGGTGGTTCACTGATTTGACAGTTCCTGATCCTTACTACATTCTGCCAGTAATCTCAGCTTTTAGTGTTTATTTGGTAGCAAAGGTATAACTGTTTGACCCTTATTCCCTTACTTTCTTACGAAATGTTTGCTTTTGAGGTTGGTATTGAATTGGGGACTTCAGTGAGTCAGATGGGTCCTGCTATGCGAATGGGGCTTCAATATGTTTTGCCTGCTTTTATTCTCGTTATCAGCTCTCAATATTCCTCGGTTGGTTTTTTAACAACTTGTTGAGGAGTATTTTGGAATTTTATTAATCTTTTTAGGCGCTTACTATGTATTGGGTGACCACCAACTCAATTTCGCTGTTTTACGCAGCAATCTTCCATATTCCGGCTGTGAGAAAAGCATTGAATATTCCGCTTTTGGTTCGTCATCCGGTAGGAGGAAGCAAAGAAAGTGCACTGACCGAATATCTTAAGAATAGAAAAGGTTTGTTTATTTTAGATGTTATTGAAGGATAATTTAAGAGGCTATTTTTAGTCGGTAAGAATGCTCCGCCAAAGTTGGAGGCTATAAAAAAGCAGGATGCTGAGAACTTTAGAAAGGCAGGGCGAGGAAAACCGGTCGTCAAGGTGGAATCTGATTGACTTGAACAATCGACTTTCCTGTCGGTCATGTTAGTCCAGAAAATCAACGGTTATATTTGTTTATCTGCTCTTTGTTGCTTTACTTGTTGCTCTGTGTGTAAATAAAATTTATTTATAAGACAACTAAGTTGGGGTCGTTAGTAAACAAGAGCAGTACATTTTTGTTTTATGTAATTTTCACGATCCTCTAACAAGGTTTTACTTTCAACGACAGCTGTAGCAGGACTCCTGGGCTGTCTCATTTCACTTCTTTAGTCTTTTATTCTGGCAACAAATCGTCCTCAAGGATGTCGTCATTGTCAAATATTTCGCCAATGTTGAGTGCTCCATGACTACTGGTAGTTGGTCTATAGGGTGCTGGTCCAACGGGGTCTTTATATCTCAAATCATTGTCATCTGCAAATGATCATAGTTAACACAATCAATAATGGCGCATGAATTGTTGCCGACCAATGTTCTTTTTGGCTGCCTGGTACGGCTGAATATTGCCTCCATCGAACATCAACCTGACTGTATTTGCATGTGCTGAATTTCTCAAGCTGTTGCGAGAAGAGGAAGGTCGACTAACTAGATAGAATAATTGATATGTGTGAGGTGGGAGCACACAATTTTAAAGTGGCCCAAAACCTTTTTTCAATGTTTTAGGCCATGAACTATTGAAACAACAAATATCGTGATTTTTTTCAGCGGTGTGTGTTCCTTCTAACTCACCCACCTGGAGATGGGGCATACAGGTGCTGAATGGGAGCACTGTGTCTAGTGCTTGGCCGATTGCCCTGTCCCGAATCCGACTCTCGCTGTATTCGGAGTTGGTTTACCTTCTCCAGCTTCTTCAACTTCTCCGCATACTCCTTCTCCTCAGGCATCCTCAGGTCTTTGCATAGCTGGACGAGGAATTTAAGGCCTGTAAATGGGGTTAGATATAAATTCGTTCTGTACTTATTGTAGCTAACACTCCGCGTTGTTCGGAAAGCGCCGATGGATTTGCTTATAGAGTTGGAGAGCTCGCTGGAAGTTGCCAGAGCGACGCTGACAACTGGCGATAAGCAGGTGCCATTCTATGTTGTTGGGTCTGCAATTATTATAATGTTTGCTTATGTAGCAAGCTTATCATATACAAATTTATGACAAGATAAAAACGCGGGAACTTATGCTACAACCCAATACATGGTTTGTCTCGTATTTCCCACTGGAAGAAGTAAACCCACTCCATGAGTGCGGCTTTCTCAAAGTAGTTGACTGCTTTTTCGGCAAACTGTGCATACAAGTAGTAGTTGCCGAGCCACTTGATCACTTCTATGTTGGGTGGAAAGTAGCGATAACTCTGCAAAAGGCAATTAACTATGACAGCAACAACTGTGCATCTACTTACATCATAGTGGCACTGGAAAGCCTGAGACTTGTCGCCTTCCTGATCATATATGTTGGCAAGTTGGAGCAGAATGGCAGGATCTGTAGGCGCTAGATTGTTAGCCTGGGTGTAGAGCTCCAGAGCCTGGGCCAGGTCCTCCTGCTGGTGGTAAATGGAGGCGAGTTGGGTGAGCACCTGCACATTGCAGTTGAGCAACATATCGTTGAGTTTGTAGAAGCACTGTTTAGCTTGTTCCCAGCTGAATCTTATGGGTTATATCGGTGAGACTTCGTCTAATTATAGTAATATAGTTCAATCTCTATATAAAAGGGCCTCATACAAGGTCCCCACCAATCTCTTAGGCTGCCTAGTTATAATACAGTAGCCTCTCCATATAAAGAACCCCTAAATTCAAAAAAAATGTGTTTGTGGCATTGTGTTTTTGATCTATTTTTTGCTGGTGTCTTCTGGGCATGTTACATACCAAAATGTAGCCTAGATTATAAGCTACATTTTGGTATATAACATGCCCAGAAGACACCAGTAAAACATAGGTCAAAAACACAATGCCACAAACACATTTTTTTTTTGAATTTAGGGGTTCGTTATATCAAGAGGCGACTGTAATACAGTTCAACCTCTGTATTATGGCCCTCACATAAGGCTCCCACAAAATTATCATTTTATTATATTGTAAATAAAATCCACTCGTTGAGCTGTCGGGACACCAGGCCCAGGTTGTAGATGGCCTGTACGCTCGACGCTTCCACCTGCAGGGCTTCTCTGAAACAATAGATTTGGAAGTCAAAAAGCAAAAGTGTCTAACAAATTTAACAAAAAATCCAACAAATTTCATTTCATTCTAAAGTCATTTCATTTAAGCCATTTTAAATGAAATTGTTTAGTGGTTCACGGCTAGCATAGGCTGGCCTACCGTAAACAGAATGAGTGCGTGGATCTTTTACCCATGTTCAATTGTTTTATTACACAAATTTTGTCAGTGGATTAGTAACCTGTAGTATTGTTGAGCCAGTTTGTGTTCAGAATTCAAGTAATGTATGTTGCCGATGTTCACCAGAGCATTTGCATTGTAGTGGTCTAGACTCAAGGCTTGTTGACTATACTGGCTGGCTTCTGGCAAGTTGTCTCTTCCCTTCTAAACAAAGTTATCCGTGGGTGTATATGAATCTGTAACCACATCTATCGCATTATTTTGATTACAACCCCCTGTCTGGATTACAACCGCTATTCTTTCTGTTAGGATAAAGTCACATCCTCGTGAACGAATATAAACCTGATGGGTAGTAATCGAGAACATGCGATAGATACCGCATTACCATAATATAAATGAGGGAGAGGTTGTTGGCAGCAGCACTAGCTAGAACTGCTTTGCTTCCCTCTTTGAAAACAAGTAGAGCTTGAAGGGCAGAGTCCAGCTGCCCTTGTTTGAGCAAGTCCACTGCTTTGTTCATCTCCAACTCTGTGGCCAAAGAAGCATACACTGACTGCTTTATGCACTCCACACACCACGCATAACCGTCTGAGAACCTGAAAATAACTTTGGCCAGGTATATAAGCTTAGCCAAAGGGGAAAAAAATTGGGGTACTACTGTATTAAACCCCCCTCCAATCGGTTGTACCCTCCCCCGAAATAATATGCCGGCCCCCAAAAAGTACTTGCTTTTCTAGGTAGATTGACCTTTTAAGAAGCATACTAGGTTGTGACTCACGAGGTAGCAATAGACTGGGAGATAATCTTGGCAGCAATGAGGATGGTGCGCTCAGCCAACTGTTTGCGCCTCCTCTCCCAGCCATCCAACGAGTCATTATGGTCGACCTCTGCTAGCTCCCCCTCACTGCCCAAAGGGATATCGACCAAGCGTTGGAAGGCCTCCCTCATCTTCTCCGCATCCTCTAGACAGTAGGCGGCCAGAACCAGGTTAAGAGCAGTGTCATAGTCGCCACTGGTGTCCAGACAGTCTTCAAAGGCGGTCAGAGCATCCTCGTATTTGCCCAACTTCACTAGGGTCACGCCTATGTTGTTCAGTAGTTTGGTTCTACAATAAATATTCAACTCCTGTCAAACCTTCTTCAAAATGCCCGGTGCTTATGCACCCTAGGACCCATGCTACTTTTTTGTATTATACTGTAATTCTCTGTGTTGTTTTAGAACCTTCCCAACATTTCTAATGGGCTAAAAACGATAGAAAGGCTATTTTCCGCCTTTCGTCATAACACCCGCCCACCCCGCAGGCATCTTTCTGTCTCTACTAAGAAGCCATCCACTTGGTTGGGTAGTGTGTGGCTTCTACTAGTATGAAATACTCAGATACTATTTAGTGTAGGTACACCGCAAAAATCTACACCTACAGTGTAGCTGTAGGAAACACTGGTCTGATACTATCCAAGCATAATCACTCGACTACCTTATTTTTTGCTGCACCTTAGGCACCTGGTCCAGGGCCATTCTGTAGTACTTGATTGCCTTGGGGAAGTCCTTTTTCCTGAAGTAGATGTTTCCAATGTTGACTTTGAGACGGCCAGCATTTGCAAACGCCTTGTTCCTGCAATGCCATTAACAGGTGTGTGCAGTGTCTGTGTGTGTATGTAACTAGAGACCAGATTCGTATGCCAAAAAGTTCGATCCACCACTGTGCCCGACCATTTTTTTACCTCAATTTTCGACATCTTTTGCCAATTTTGATATTGATTTTTAAAAAATCCAACTCTCGATTTAACAGACTAAATCGAGAGTTGTCTTTTTTAAAGGTGAAATTGTTAAGTTGTCTAAAAACGACCGGCAAATTCAGAATCCTTGCGATTTTTTGCTTGGGAGACATCAATGTCAAAATTAGCAAAAGATGTCGAAAAAAATGGTCGGACCCAGCTATGGATCGAACTTTTTGGGGAGATGGTTTATCGAGATTGGACTGTACAGCAATGCTTAGTACAGAAAAAAAAGGTTTTGCATCCTGAAATATAACCCACTTGACTATGGCATGGTAGACATGAAGTGCTTCGTTGGGCATGTTGTTGGCCATGTGCTATTACATACAGACTAGCCCAATTTTCACCCCGATATTTATTTCGCTCATACATGTTTGGATGAGAGCAAATATCGGAGTAAAAATTGCGCCAGCTTGTATATAAACGGTATTAACCCACTTGCTGTGCCAAATTGAGAAGTACTACCAGAGTGAGGTCCAAATTAGGCTCTCCCAACGAGTGGTTGGCCCTGAACTTGACTGTGACCCGCTCTCTTCTACCTGCTTCTTTGGCTTTCTCTAGAGCCTGCAATAAAAAAATTTGGAAGAAACTTGATGGATTCAAGTCCACCTTTTTGTAGTCTTTCAGGTCGTAGGCCAGAATGCTCTCCTTTAGGAGGTCGTTAACTGCTGCCTCTTGCTTTTTGACCTTCTCGTTCAGACTTAACATTGAGCTGTTTAAAAATTTTTGTCGCTACTAGGATATGTCCCACCCTTGCTTGAGAGTTAGAGATACGCGCACAGACCTACCTGCGAGATGAGTCAAAAGATGCATCTAGAGGCACTTTTTGCCTTTTTTTGCCTTTTGAAAACGGGTAAATAATTAAAAACCGTAGACCATGCTGTTTTTGCAAAAATGCCAAGAAGAGGAGGAAGAGGACACATAGAACTATTTCATTTCACCTTTCATCTCCTTTTTCGGTGCCACTGCCCAGTCCTGGCCTGACCCCTTCGAAAGTGCTCTCTGCAATGCAAAGACGATTAATCTTAAAGGTGTCACAAATAAAGTCTTTAAAAGCATAAAAGGACATACTTCTGCCGCCCGCAGAAGTGTATCCAGCGGCTCTGACCGCAGTCATCGGTCTGTTTAGCTGGCCACCAACCATTCGACTTCCTATTACACTTCTAGGAGGGGGGCCATTGGCAGTGGCCATCCGACTGCCTGCCACTTGACGAGCATCTCCAGCTGTTGTTGGAGGCACCCCATACCGAAAGAGTGGAGGGATGACTACTCCATTGGAGGGCTGCATAATTATAACACCTCCTTTCCCCGCATTTCTGGCAGCAGTGGTCTGCAAACATGAAATTGACCTACAAAGAGGGGTATCCTTTCAAAGGTTGAAAAAGTTGAACTATTTGGGTTAAATTCAAAAACGAATCTTTCATTCGACAACCTAGTAACCTTATTAGTAACCATTTTAAAGTGGAACAAAACGAAGATTTACAGGTCTTCTGCCGTAACTGGATCGGCTGACCGCTTGTAGAAACTCTTTGTCATTGTAGATGTTCTAAAATTGTCAGAGAATGGAAGAGGAAAGACTGGACAATATACACCTCTAAATCATAAGCGTGGTCATAGACATTAAAGCCGGCATAGGGGTCTTCAGCCTCCGCGACTTCCATGTGCTGCTGATGACCATTTGAGGAAGAACGAGCGGAATCAAGCATTGCAATATTAATAAGTGCTGTAGTTTAGAAGATAAAAAGGAAAGAAAAAATAAACTTATAATGAAAGAAGAATGTGTTTGAAACAAGTAGCGGTTGCCATAGAAATCGAACAGGCAGCACAAATGACCTTTTTTAAAAATGGTTTCCCACCAGCTAAGACTCGTCTTTGTGCATTACGGGTCACAAAGGTTATCATAAAATTGGGTCAAAGAAAAGTCTTTGCTGTCCCAACTACCGCCTCTTTAACCGTGGGGCTGGCCTCTCGTCACTCGAAACTTAAAAAGAACAAAAATAATTATTACTTCGCAAATCACATACTCTTAAAATTTAAATTTATGATCACTTTAAGAACAACAAAACGTCAGGAAATTTCAAAAATTTTTTTTGTCGTGTTGTTCTTTGCTTTTGAACGATCTATCAGTGCGCTTTCTCCAAGTCTTGCAAGATGTTTCTCTCAGATTTATTCGTTGAGGAAAAACGTGAACGGCGAAGATTGCAGAAAGGCAGATCAAAGTTTATGGATATTTTTTGGTATAGGTAGTAGTTTCTGTAATTATTTTTACGTATTTCTACTGGTGAGCCATCTTTAGCGACGTCAGTGACTACAGAACACTTCGATTCTGCTACAATTTTCCAATTGGTTTTGTAATATGCTTGATTGTTTACTTGCTTGCCTGGAAACGCCTTAACTTTCTCGAGTTCAATTCATTCGTGAAAGAAGCCTTTAAGTGGACTATGGTCACCTGTTTCGCATTGGCTTTCTCTCTCAGTGCAGTATGTGTTCAAGTTTTGTAGCTATATAATATTTCTATTTCGTCGTAGGTTTTCCGGTGTGCTCTCTTGTGCGTTTGTGTGGGTGCTCTCAGCAAAACAGGTCAAGGCTTTCTCACAATTTTCATTGTGGATCAACTAAGTGAGGGACCAATCAAAAACATTGTGGAAAATTTTCGGCTAACCTCGAGCATCGTTCTTTGCCATCTTGATATGCAGTCCAGGATTACTGCTCAGCGGATCACACTAGCATCTGGTCCAATTGAAGCACTCTTGGAGAAGCATTTTGGTGCATTTTCTTTTTCCTATAGAAGTATGACGTAATATAACATCGATCGTTGTTTGAGGTCAAAGCGCAACAATAGGCCGAAAAGTGGTTCGAACGCTCAAATCACTAATTGAACCGTTTACTGAAGATTTGAGCTCAAGCAATGAAGAAGACGAAACTCTTGCAGCAGTTATTGACAACGCTCAGGTTGGTCGAAACCATTCCGGTAACTTTTTTAAATCTCCGTATTTTAAGGCTATGGCGGATAGGCAGCAAATTGTTGAGGGGAAAAATTTCGATGAAGAAACCAGCTCCACACCAACTTTAGAAGAGGTGCAGCCTGTGTGGACGAAGTTTAAATCCAAGTTGGGACGATCCATCGCTAGGAGATTCACTCAGCGCTGTCAACAGATGTTCGCAGGAGCTGTAGAAAAGTGCCACAAGAAGTTTCAAGATGCACAAGTTAGCGTTGAATGCATGTATATGACTTAATCGCTTTCTCCGCTCGTTTTTAGAGCCTTTGTTATGAAAGCACTCCTTTTTTTATTGCATTCTTCACATGTCGCCATATGAATTCCTTGAAGTTGTGTCAGGTGTTGTGGCGCAATTTTTTAAACTTTTAAAAAAATTTTTAGCCGTCTGGAATGACTTCAGCCGCCAGTAAATACTGTGCTTTGGGACAGAAAATGGACGAAGATAATTTGTTGACACCCGATCTTGACGGCCAAATGGACAGTATAGAAAATATCAGCAAGCAAATAAAGGACCAATTGAAGCTGAATGTGTGATATTAAAGATTCTCTATTACTTTTCAACTTGTTTTTATCTAGATTCACTTCATAGCTGTTGAAGAACCTGAAAATGAATGGATAAGAGCGCTTAATGAAATTGAAGTGACGGTGCAAAATCATGTTGATTGGTTCAGAGTCAGCACTACTTTAGCATTTTACTTCTTTCTACTGAATTCTCTTGAAGATGGCGCTTGGTATTTTCAAAGATGTCTTGTCTGGCTTTCTCGTCTTCATTGTTTATTGGGTTTTTCGTGGAAACGTCAACGCAATCTCAAGTTACCTTAGCGATATTCGTTTTAAAAACAAGTTTCTGACTTCGTACTATCAGTTCATTGAGAATAAACGTAAGGAAGAGGGAATGGAAACACTAGAGCCACTTCAAAAGGATGAAATAGCTGTGAATGGCCTCATGTCTCCTTTTGGGTTACTTTTTACCTCAAAATGTCCATGATAACCTTTTTTGTACTTATGTATTTTTTTAGATGGCCTACTTGTGAAGAGCTTCGCACGACTTGGGTTTCGTTTCTTCGTTGGTCGGTCATATTTTTGGTTGCGTTTGTTGTAGTTATCATTGACTACTACTACTACAGAGTTCTGTTTCATGTAGGAAGCTTTTGAGCTTTTTCTCACATATTTTTTAGTTTTTTTATCTTAGGCAGTCAAATATGGTGAATCTCATGGCATTAACAAAGGAGGGTATACAATGGAAATTACTGTCGAAGGTGAGGGTCCCATTGCTGAAGTGATCAAAGGTTTTTATTGTTTTGTTCGAGGTGGTAAGTACGCAACAAGTTTTGGTTTTAGATATAGTGAATTTCAACTACTCTACAAGCGCTTTGGAAGAGTTAACTAACGTAGTATGCCTTTCGAAACCGCTTTCTCCCGACTGGCTTAGTACCTATCTGTGGATATTTATGCCGCTTGCTGCCATGCTTATACTTCAAGTGTTTTTTCAAAATTTTTTACTTATATCGTCTTTTTGTTATTTATAGGTGTTTTTTACGATAATCATTGGTCGTTTGACGTTATTCTGTGTGATTGGATTTGTCTTTAGGAAGAGAAGCAGGGCTCGAATTATTCACCTCTATAATCGATTGCTGGCTGAGCGAAAAAGAAAACTGAGAAGACAAAATTTAATTGAAAGGATTCATTTAAAAAAAACCTCGCAATTGAAGGTCTTGTTGTAAGATACTACGAAATGTGTGTACATAAAGTGCGGTGCGTGGTCGGTATACTCGGACCTCAATATAAGGCGACCTCAACCTCCCTTTTTTTTCCAGTGTGTAGCCTTGAATCTGTTTTTTTCTATTTAAGTATTAGTTGATTTGATGTTACTGGAGAAAAAAAAACTTTTGTGTGAATTACCCTTTGCTACAAATTCAGGTACCCGTTTTCGGCTAATTGGAACCGAAACCCGGTTTTTTTTTCGAGTATCGGTTCGGTTGGGGTATTCGTCGGGTACAATCATTTTTAAAGTTGGAGTCCAGAGACGGAGGAAAAATATTGTAGAGGCGGAGGCCGGAGTACAATTTTTTCTGCACACAGGTCCGGGTACCCGACAACCCTGCTTGTAAGTATCAGTAATTTCAAACTAGGCTTATACAGTGTTTTTTATGGTCATTTACCATGTTTAGAAGCTTTTTAAAATCTGAACAGCAACTGAAAACGATGGTTTAGCGATAAGTGTTTTACAAGCCTGAAATGATTTTTTGTCAGTTCTATTGATTTGTATTGAATACAGGCTGTATTGTATTAAAAATATCTTCTCTGCAAACGTAACGCCATCAAAAGATAACATTTCTCAAAAGGTTACTTTTTAAAAATAATTTTTCTACTTCGTCAAAATATCATCTTTGCCAACGAGAATTTATGATAATTATGGGCTTAGGGACTCCCTAGTAGGGACATTTGATTTCTTTCGAGACACTCTGCCAATCCAAACATTTTGCTTTGTCTTGAGTAAAAACTTGCAAAGGTTGTCTTTCTATATTTTTTGTATTCTGACGCTTTTTCGAATTCTACGTCAAAAATCGGCCTCCAAACATAAATTGTATTTCCATTGTTTTTTTTCTAATAAGAGGTGTTAAATCACTGCCCAGGAGTCTGGTAGCACCATAATTGTGTTGCTTTTTCACGCGTTAAAACTATCCTTATTGTCGAACAACTACAGTTGTGGTATTTGAAATTTTAGCCGCGTTTCCTAATTCATTAACCATTTGGGCTTGCTTGTTCTATAAAAAATTGGGTGATGGTGTTCGTGCTGTTTAGGTGTCTTCTTGGTGGTTAGCTTTGCAATTCGTGTCTTCGGTGATTCTTACGCTTATTCCGTCCCCACCAGCAGCAGCATTTATGCTGGTATTGAAACAATTTCTATCTTCAGGTGATTCTTTGTCTTTTTTTGTCATGTCTTTCCTCTAGCACTTTACATTGTTTTTTTCCATGTTTTTACACGTGGTAGCTGCCACCACAATTTTCTAGCAGTTTTTGTTAAAATATAAATATTTCAGCAAAAATGAAATTTTAATGCTTGTTTTCCAAGTGACTAATAAATCTCATGCGTAATCTCGTACTTTGGATTAATTTTCTGCGCATAAGATGCCATTCTCTGGCTTACCACTAATCTTTAATTACTATAATGTAAAGTAGTGGGGGACGAGCAAATGGATTTTAACACAGATAGGGGTGGTGCTGGTGCTTTTTTCCTCTTTCTCCTTTTTGTTTCGTTACTGGCTGGAAATTTTTTGCGTGTTTTGGAGTTCTTTTTTGCTGTCCCATTCCATTAGGGATAGTCGAAATATGTGCTGAAAATTGTAGCTTCCTAATCTAACCAGATGCTTTTGATAGATTTTTTGTTACGATTCATTCTCTTTTTTGCTTTTCAGCGGGTCTTCTGTCGTCTAGTGTGGTCAGGAGCAAGTCAGCTTCGTTCTCCAGCCAGGCAATCACTTGTGCGATGCCAACAACTCCAACTATCGTTTTGTCAGGTCCGTCAGGTAGTGGCAAAAGCACTATTTTGACTAAAGCGATGGCGCAACATCCTGACAAGTTCGCTTTCACTGTATCGCGTAAGTTCTTTGGAGGCATTTTTTTAGATTAATAATTGTTATTCTTTGCAGACACAACTCGCAAACCAAGGCCAGGCGAAGCTGATGGAGAGCACTATCATTTTGTCGACATTGCGACCATGAAGAAGATGATTGAAGACGGTGAATTCTTCGAACACGCCGAGTTTGGGGGAAATTTTTATGGGACGAGGTGATTATTTTGGGCATTCTGGACAATTACTTCCACTTTTTACTCTAGATTGTTTCGAAAGTGTTCGTTAAAAACGGCGCCGCGAAAACAAAATTGTTTCATGAACTGTTTTGGTGGATTTTTGGTGAGGTAATTTGTATTCATTCCGCAGGTTAAAAAACATTAGTAATGTCAGGGTGGCACATAGGCAAAATTGGGCCAAACGAGATTTGTAATTATTGGTTTCAGACACGTTTTTTCGTCCATTTATTGCTCCTATGGGTCTGCTCGAAATCTGTTGTTGTAAAAAAGCCATAAATTTGGCTAACAGTTTCCAAAAGCAGTCAACTTGTAATTTCGTGTGGGCCGTATTTGTTTGACACGGTTGTTTTCCGTAACTTTCAAGGTAAATAATGGAACCCATTGTCCAACAGCGCTTTAGGTGAAGCTGTTTAAATTCATTGAGCTAAATAGAAAAAGTTTTTAGCAAGAAAGCTGTGGAGGAGGTGCAAAAATCTGGAAAGATTTGCGTTTTGGATGTAGATCTTCAGGGCGTGATCAACTTTAAGAAGAGTAATCTTGCTGCTAAATACATTCTTATCGCTCCTCCAGCCATTGAAATACTTGTAAGTTGTTTAAGCTGAGTAATTCTTTAATTATTTTTGATAACTCAGAAAAAGCGGCTGCAATCACGTGGAACTGAGACTGAAGACTCTATATCGAAGCGACTTTCAACGGCCAAGAGGGATTTAGAAATAGGTGTGTACCTTTTCACAATTTCGACGAGTATAGTGTTATTTTAGCGTGGGGATTAGGTGAGATAGCCGTAGTTTCGGGTTCCACTCTCGAACGTATTTGTAGAGGGTGTTTATTTTTGCCATTTTTTAGTTGAGCGCAATGCAGATCTCTTTGATTATGTGGTGGTGAATGACGAGCTCGACCAAGCCTATAACCAATTTTTAGATCTGATTGTAGACGATCTGGAAAAGTCCTGTATTACCAAAAAAAATCAGGTGGCTGTTTAGTAGGTGGTGGAGGCAAGCGAAATGATTATAGTAAAAGGCCTCCATTAGTAATGTCTCTGAAACATGTTTTGTTACATTGCTGGTTATCAATTGTGTTCTTGATGTTTGCGCAAGTGATTGTGCTTTGGGTAAGTTCCTCCGCATTTAGCGCCATTAAAATTTCTTATGTCTTTTAATCATTATGAGACGATAAACCACTGATAAATTTTTTCCTATTTTTTCCAAAAAAATATTCCAAACATATGGTTTTGTAGCTCTTTCCTTCCTCTACCGAATGATATATAAAGTTTTTATTTTACTCAATAAAATGGCCTCCCTGCGCCTCAATGCATTTCCGGAGTCTTTTCGGGAAAGCGTCAATGGCATTTTGGATCATTTCTTGGGGAACTGCGTCCCACTCTCTGACCAATGATGCCTTCTGTGCCGGGATGGATTTGTGGGTCCAAACGCTTCTCCTTGGCAGTCATTAAGCAGCTGCCCTTCTGCAGTCTTCCGGGACTTCATATGAAAAACTTTGTCGATCATGTTTTGCACAGACATGTGAGAGATTCCAAGTTCAACGGCCAACTTCCTTGTGGAGTCCACACTGCTGTGGATGTGGCCTGCTTCGTGGTCGTTGTAGTAGCAGAATCTGTCAGCAATTAGCCGGATATTTTCCTCTGTTGTGGCTGTCGCAGGGCGCCCACTCCTTGCCCTATCGTCGTTGCTGCCAGTCTGTTCAAATCGCTTGATGGCATCACTGACGGTTTGTTGTGGAACGTTCATCAGGCGGGAAATCTCCATAACGCGGTGCCCTTCTTGATAAAGACGCATAATCCCTGCTCGCAAATCACTCAAACAAAATAAATCAATGAAGATGCAAATGAAAATAAAGTTTAAGCTGAGTGAAATGTTACCCTATAATCACTGGATAAATTATTTTTCTTCCATTTCTTTCTTTGTCCAATTTTTCCACCAAACTTCCATCACAAGTAAAAACTTTATATATCATTTGGTAGAGGAAGGAAAGAGCTACAAAACCATATGTTTGGAATATTTTTGTTGAAATAAAATTTGTTACTAAACATCAGCCTAAAAACCCACCGGGAACTTTTTTTACACCAGTTATGAAACGTCCAATTTTCGGTTTTTGTGGTGAAAGATTTTTCTGCGGATTCATACATCGGTTTTTTAAAGGAAACGCGTTTTTTAGTCAAAATACACATTTTTGCAAAAATAATTTTACAAAATGTGGCCGGCAGTCTTTCAAAACCGTAAAATTTATGGCGACGTTATAAATATGAACCGGAGTGTAATTATTTCGAGATAAAGACATAAATCCTAAATTTTGAATTGACGCTAAGTGTGGGGGAATTTACCGCCGCTCCATGACTTTCCGTGTTATAATGTCTTCTTGATTGTTTGTACCGTCCTATAAAACGTCGCACAGTTAAGCCTTGCTATAGCATATCTCTTGCGATTCAAGGAATGCACTATGGCAGGACTAGGTTTCTTCGAATATCTTGCTCTCGAAGCCATATGAGGACTTTTTTGTAGGTCTTGTGTTGGGCCTAGGCAGTATAGTGTGCGTCTAGACGAAAAAAGGTCCTAATTGCTTTGAAATACCTTTTTAATGTAAATTACACTTTAGTGGTTGCATAAAGTGGATTTATTTAGTCCCTTTATCGCAAATTCTCTATTGTTTATCCTCATTCATGTGCAACTTTTTGTAAATCTTTCAAGCTCGCTAGAACTACTCCTTTTCTGTCTATCTAAGTTATGATTTCTTGATTTAAATAAATATATATATATATATTCCATTCTCAAATGCCACTGTTTTGATGTATAAACCAATAAAATCTACTTTCATTCTTTTTTACTTGACTACCCAATAATCGTCTTGCTCACCTACAACGTGCGTTCTAAGCTTTCATAGGTTTTTTAAATGTTATACAACAGGGTGATAATTCTCATTTTGTAGAAAACTCAGCTAGAAGAGAAATGGTCAAAAGAATATTTACGCCGAAAATAGTAACTAGTAAATATTCCTTGCCGGTACCTCAGGTAATGACTTTTCTTCTCTTACAATTTCAAGGCTTCAAACCTTTTTTTTGAGACTCGCAATTGGGATGTTCCAGCGTTGCCTGCACTCCGTGACTTCATCACTATATATCGATTAAATGCCAAAAAAGTGCTCTCGCAGAATTATATAATGGATATGCAATTAACAAGAAAGGTTTCTTACCAAAAAAGCTCTTTCACGTACTTTTGATTTATATTCGGTGCCACTTACAGGTTGTTCGCAAGGCTGGTGACATCAATAACGGAATGGTGATGGAGATTGGTCCCGGGCCAGGAGGAATCACAAGAGCGCTTCTAGAGAATCCTGTGAGCAGATTAGATGTGGTGGAAATCGATGAACGCTTTATTCGTCCGCTCGAAGTGACTTTTTTACCGCGTATCAAATAGAAATTCATTATTAAGATTCTGAAAGCGACTTCTAATGGCCGAATGCACATCCATAATGCCAACATTTTGAAAACTGATGAAGAAAAAATATGGAAAGAAGCAGGCGCAGAGAGAGTGTCCTGGATTGATGAGAAACTGCCGCCGCTACACCTGATTGGAAATTTGCCTTTCAACATTGCTATTCCGTTGATCCTTAGGTAAACATATTTTTTTCTGAAATTTTCGGTCAAGTATTGTCTTTTGTTTAGATATCTAAAAGCCATGTCAAGGAAACAAGGGGCATGGTCGTTCGGAAGGGTGCCGCTGACCCTGACATTTCAACTAGAAGTTGCTAAGCGGATTGTTAGCCAGATTGACTCAGACTTCCGCTCTCGTCTTTCAATCATGGCGCAATATGTATCCGTGCCAACGTTAGTGTTCGAGATACCGGGTATGTAAATCTTTAAGGCATTAGACGGCCACCGTTGTTGCAGACAATGACAATTTCCCAAATTTGAATGCACTCGATACACTTTTCTTTCCTCTAAACTCTTTTGAGGTGTTCGAAGTATTCTGAAGAACTGCAAAAAGTATACGGTCAACCCTTGAGGCTTCGAGTGCCGAATTGCCGAGGGTGCCGAGTTATCGGGAGTTGACTGTATTAAGAGAGAATACTATCTCGCGCACATTCAAAATTGCAAAATTTTAATTTTTGGCAAATCCGATGGCCCTTTAAAGACCCGTTTCTGTCTCTAGTAATTAATTTTCAATAGTCTTAGTTTCACAGTCTTAAGTCTAGAGTAAATTGTTGATGTCTAACTAGCTTTGAATGTTAGTTTGTTGTGGGCAAAGGCCGACTGCGAATTCCGATAATTGCTTCAATTTTCAGGGTCTTGCTTCGTACCGCCGCCAAAGGTAGATGTTGGCTTGGTTCGTTTCGTTCCCAGGGTGCAACCACTCATCAATGCCCCATATGAAGTAGTCCTTTCGATGCACAAGTTACTGTTGAAATTGCTTAGTTATAATATATTTTTCTAGGTAGTTGAAAAAGTCGTTCGTTATGTGTTTATGTTCCGCCAGCGACAGCTCTCTCATGGTCTTAAAGCGTTGTATCCAAAAGATCTCATTAAGGAACTATACCCTGATTTGCTTAAGCACAGTTTCATTGATCCAAAGAGAATATGTGTCGAACTGGATGTGGAAGAAATTGGCCAGCTTTGCAGTGTTTACAATAAGCAGTGCAACGAGTAAACTATACCATTCTGATTAGCGGCCTAACTCCTTCTACTTCTTTTAGAAATCCGGGTCTTTTCCTCTATCGCAAGGAAAATTGGAGAAAGGGCATGGATGTTCTTAAAAATCTTCCAAATGCTGTGCCACCCGTACATAAGTTCGACTTTGAGAACAAGGTCTTCTCAGAAGGTGTCTCATTGGTGGACTTCGACAAGATTTACGGCTAGGAGGCAAACGCGATCGTTTTGCTTATCCCTTTTTTGTAAATCACACTGTTGCTACGTTGTAGTTGTTTGTTTGGTGAATAAATTAGATAACATTCTACTGCACTACTTATTGAAGGCCCGTCTTAATTAGAGGGCTGGGGCTCTATTAGGGGCTCTATTATTAATTAAAAAGTTTAACATGTGAAATTTATTGAGGGGGATAATTATCGAAATAAGTCCATCTTGCGCTTTATTGATTCTCCTTTTTGATTTAATAAATAACCAGGTTTTGATTTTAATTTCCACTCTAAAATTTTTTTATTACTTAACAGTATTTTATATATCCTACAAAAAAATCAATTCTAAAGTTAAATCAATAGGATAGTTATTGGATAGAAATGGGTAATCCTCTTTGGGCATCCTCTTCATATGAACTAGGCAGATGTCTGTTCAACTCATTAAAACAAACAAAAAACAAGAGGGTTGAGCCAGTTTGTGGATACAAAATGCCTCTTAACCACCATTTTCATGCCGTTCTCTTGAGTTTGACGGTGGGCTGTGTTGTTTTCATCCTATTAAGTGGTTGGTGTCAACAGGTACATAACCATTGGGCACTACTTTCGAGAACCACCAGAGATGAATTTGCTTTTCCGGCTCATTGTGTCAAGTCTGGAAGACACATGTGTTTAGAGAGTGTTGCACCTGCGCTCATCCCATTTGAGAAACGGTTTCGGGTAGTGCCCCATCTTCGACTTAATATCTGTGCTATAGAGAAGGTTGGTTGAACAAAACATGGTTAACGTACACTGTACTGCCTAGCTCAGGGCTCACGGGCTAGTGGCGGTCAACATATTTCGACGACTACATGCAATTTTAACGAAAAAAAAACCCCTAAAAAACAAGCTAAAACGATCAGAAAGCTATTTTCCGACCCTTTTGATATGATGCAAAAAAAAATTTTCTCTAGCCCTTGCGGTCCTTCTCAAACCCAGCACTTTAAACTAGTTTGTTTCTTATATATCCTCCATATTTTTCAGAGCTTCGCTGTCATACTTATTGACAGCATTATTTTTGGTTCTCTCTGGTACCATTGCCAGAGGGGTAGGGCCGTAAGGCCGGGGGGTTTCCCTTGGGGATCCTTGGGGATCCTTGGGAATCCTTGGGGATCCTTGGGGATCCTTGGGGATCCTTGGGGATCCTTGGGGATCCTTGGGGATCCTTGGGGATCCTTGGGGATCCTTGGGGATCCTTGGGGATCCTTGGGGATCCTTGGGGATCCTTGGGGATCCTTGGGGATCCTTGGGGATCCTTGGGGATCCTTGGGGATCCTTGGGGATCCTTGGGGA
>BBSZ01010519.1:0-35778 GCA_000981365.1 Subanguina moxae | reverse complement strand
TCTCAGGCAACTTTTAAGACATTTGTGATTGATAGACTTTGCTATAATTACAGAGATTATGTCAGGAAATATCAGTTTAGTTGGGCAAATACCCAAAAGTTTTTGGAACTGATGAATAGCAGCCTCACCACAGAGGTTAGTAATTGATTTTTTTTTGAATTAAATGAACTAAAGAGAGCTATTTTCCGTATTTTTTGCGGGTCGCACACAAAAGTCGCACCAATCGTATATATCAATTGAATAGGCTATCTCTCAGTTAGTTAAACCCAAAAACTAACTTTTGGGCATACAACTAAGCTATATGATTAGGGTAGGCCAGCGTAGGTCAGCCATGAACCACTAAATCTAGGTGAAACAGGGTATGTATTTTCAGGACTTCTCCTCAGCAAGAGCGATAGAGTTCTTAGGTTCTTGGCTAGTGCAAGGAAGTCATCCGATTGTGTTTGTGGATTTTGACAAATCTCTTAGGCAGTTTTTGTTTTCGCAAACTCCAAAAATTGGGTTTGGATCACAATGGCTTATACCTATTTGGTTAGAGTGTAAGGTGAGTTGATTTAACCAAATTATTCATTGGCAAAATTGTTAAGTAAAGGCCTTTCTAGGATGGAACTGTCCCTGAAAAGCTCTACTGGATTCAAAAGGAGAAGCAATTGGTGGTCGACCTGGCTGATTTGACTACAACCAATTCCAGCAGAAAAGTAGCATTCAATAAAAACAGACCTGTGTACTACCAAATATCGTCTAGATAATTTAAAATAAGTAAAGGTAAATGAGATGCACCACCAATTTAGTTGCCACTGTAGAAAAAACATGTGTAGAGAAAGGGTCTTGCACACACTTAATTGGCTTTCATATCAGTGAGAGTGGTTGGGCCATAATCGACTTGTTGCCCTATTGAAAAGAGCTTCAATAAAACACTAAGACATTAACAACACTATATTAACGATATTAAAACAACAATGCCAAGACTTATCGGGCCCTAAACGACAACTGAGTGCGTTTTTTACCTTTGTCCCCCTTAAGCGATTTGGTGACCCAATCAACAAGGTCTGATGGTAAAGGTCCTGTTATGACTTAGGTGTATGCGTTGGTTCACGAATAAGGATGAGGGTGAACTTTTTTATTGTTTTCAGCGTATTAGGAATGCTTAGATAAATTTTTTCAGAAAAAAAAACCTATTTTTACTTCTTTACTGCTTTTTGGGCCAGATGGTAAAGAAAAATTAACAGAAACAAGTAGTGACAAAGAGATGTGTAGGAGTAGGAGGAGAGCTGTGGCCTTGTTCCACAACTTTCTGCCCTTCAGCCCATGAACGTGGATCGATTGATCACAACAAGTTCTGGGTGCTAAATGTCTTTGCCCTGTTGCCTGGCTTTACTTCTTTGTTGAATTTATATTGAATAGGAGAAAACTAGTAATGAGTTGTTGTGCTGGCTACATTTCTCTTTTTCTTCTCTGTGGGTGAACCGCTTGAGAGAAGGCGGTTGGCAGTATAATGATTTGATCAAAAAAAGTATTACTTCTTTTATTAAACATTTTCTTTTATGTTTTTTTATGCAATCTGCATTTTTTTTCATTTTAATTGACTATTTTCATGCATCCAGAGCTCCTTCTACAGTGATATATGTCTCAGACATGTTTGTGTGTGCATCTCAACTCCAAGCCCCCGTCCTCATATTATATGGCCTCATATTATATATCACAGTAGCTCTGATTTTTTTTTGCGGGTGGGGTATACCCTAGTAGCGTCCAAAATTTATTGTTTAATCAAAAATATTTTATCTTTTTTAACAGTTTTAAAATTAATTTTCTCGGTATTTTCAAGCTTAGTTGATTTCAGTTGTTCCGTCAGTCCCACGTCTTCTACTAAGCCCGGAATTTTTAAATTTTTTTATAAAACTTTACATCACGCAAAAAGATATCTAATATTTATTTAGAACCTATTGTTAAATTTTTTAGCTATCTTAATTCTTGTTATTTATTTCCATAATGGCGAGTATCAACACCAACTATCTGAGCACGAACAGAGGAATTATCAAAATACTCCAAATCGTGCTTGGATTCATCATCTCTTCGGTACTCTATGGAAATTGGTGGTAAGTTTTATTACCTTCAGCTAGTTATCCTCTCTGAACACCTCTAGCTCAGGTATGGAACTCACATTCGCTACGGAGATGGCCGAATCAGCTTTTGCTCTTCGCTCAACTCTATTTGTGTCATCATAAACATTGTGTTGTTGATACTCCACCTGTTGGAAGTTGAAATCTTCAAATTGGTAGGAAACTAAGCACACTTGACACACATGTTCTATCCTATGCCTGAGAAATTGCCTTCGACCAAATTAAATTTTACAGGAGCGAGTCTACTCAATTATTTCCACAGTGTTGTTCTTGGTGGCAAGTGTGATGATTGTGTGGGTGACTATTGAGTTCAATCTCCGCGGCACTACTATCATTGCCACTGTAAACTGATATTTTAAGTTATTATTTTTAACGAGTGGTATTTAAGGTGCTGATTGTTGCCCAATTCCTCCTCTTTTTGTGGGATGTTAAGATTATTCAAGGAGAAGCCTCCAACTAAGTAAACCGCTAAGCCTATATCAAAAAAAATGCCTTTTGCTAAACATCTTGTCTAATTAATCAAGCTTTCTAATTTCTGATATGTGTACTATATGAACTGGTTTCTAAAATGTCAAGAAGAATGTTTTGTAATCATTAATAAAGTATTAATCCTATTTTTGCTAATATTAACTGGTGGAAGAAAAGTTCTGTGCGGACTTTTAAACCAACTTTTTTTGAATTAAACTTAAAAAAAAAATAATAATAATATCAACAAAATATTTCCAAAAGAGAAAAGCCTTCTCTAACCATTGCTGTTTCTTCTCAAACCCAGCATTTTGAACTTGTTCGATTTGTATGGGATGGGGTTTTGGGTAGGGATGGGGTTTTGGCGTAAAAAACCGACGTAAAAACGGGCTTGAAGGGCAGGCAAGTTTAGTAATGCTTCCTTTTGGGTGTTTCTCCTGGAAATTTCAGGTTCTTTGCTCTTTTATTTTTTGTTGTGCAGTCTAAAGAAGAGCAGTTGCTACCTGTTTTATTGTCCTGCTAGAAAAACGCCCTAAAACAGCTCTCGATGTTTGTTGTTTGGCAAGATCCAACCCTCTTTTTCCCCATTCCACTGATTGCGCAATATCATCTCAGGCATTGACCTCACCACCAAAAAGAAGAAGACTAGCAGAGCTATTTTGTCCAATGAGAGAGCAATCGTTTTTCTTTTGCTCCCTCTATGTTTCTTGTAGTGCACATTCTATGCCGGAAGGTAACCTTTTTTCTGTTAAGTCCTCGGTCTTGTTACTGTATTTTAAACTTTTTTATTAGTAAAATAAGGATTTTAGGCAATTTTTGCTCCAATTTTTTCTTCTACTGCTATTTTTCTGATTTTCATAAAGCTAATTTTTGCACATGGCACCTGCCAATCAAAGACGCTCAAGATGCAGAGGTTGATATTTTTTTTATTTTTTTGAACAACTTTTTTTGAAAAAATGTCATAAAAATTTCAAATAACCAATGCTTTTTCTAAAAGCCCTGTTACAATAATTATTAAGAAAATTTTAGAAGCATATAGAAAATGTGCTTTGAGCGCGAACAATGGTTTTTGAAAAAAAAAGACTTTTTGCCTTGGGAGACAAGACTAAACCAAATCAGGTGGCTAGCTAGCTACCTGGATGCACAATATTGTATCTTTGCGCCAACTACGGTTTTATCCTTAGCTTTAGCCACTAGGCTGAGCGTATAACCATAGAGGGGGGAGTGTTGGGGAACGGAAAAAATTTCGTCGCAAAAATAAGTCTGTAGTAAGGGTGCATTTAGACCAGAATTGGTGCACTTAGGGCACAAAACTAAGGCCTAAGTTTTGGGGTAGGCCAGCGAATGTTATCCGTGAACCAACGCATGCTCTATTTGACCTATTGACCTAAAGTAGATATGAGTTCACATTCAAAGAAATTTCCAATCAAAAGTTCAATCCAGATTTTCTCATTCCTTGCCAGTCCTTCTGTCGGCTTTTTGTAACCTAAAGAGATGGTATTACACACTCGCACAAGTCAAGTGGACAGAAGCGCATATCTTCTTTTATAAATCTTGTAATCCTATTTTACAACTTTATGCACTCTTACAGCAAACTTTTTGGCCACCTGCCTAATTTAGAAGAGTAAATATACCAAATCAATTTTTCATTATTCTGAGGGTATTTAGCAACGTCACGATCAGAGACATGAAGGAGCCAACTGTTAAGGAGGTCTTCCTTTAGGTCTTTATTAGTTGGTCCTCTTTTGCAGTTTACTGTGCCATTCAAACCGTTTTTTTTGCATTTTGTTTGGCCTCATTCCATTGCTCCTGTTTTGGATTATATAGAAAATGGAGTGGAGAGGTAAATAAGATATGTGGAGCAGCCCTTGGTCGGGAATGACGCAACCAGTTCTTCTTCCTCTTGTTGCCCTGCTGCTTTTCAATGCCGAGATTGGCTTCCTTGCAACTGCAGCAGCAGGCATTATCTCAGCTGTCCTTGCCACAATAAGAAGATGAGTAAGGACGCACAGTTGTTTTCCACTTTTGCCATCTTCTCCCCACTTTTTGAGCGGTATTATTAGCAACTGAGAGGGAAAGACAAAATTTACAGTAGCATTACAAAAAAATAGTGGTTTGAGGCTATAACAGAAAAAAAAACATTTTGGGAAAAACCATGACCAACTACCATTTTATTTGATTTTAGTAGCCCCATACATCCCCAGCTACTTAGAACAAGGTCAGAAGTGTGTTGTCTGTGGAGACGATGCCACTGGACTGCACTACAGGTTAGTGTGTGTGCGATTTCTTCCATCATTTAGTGGCACAATACTAATTTTTTCCAATGAAAAGTAATAAGAAATGGCTCACTACTAGGATATACCCCCCTTTCAAATTAGTTTTCTTCTAAGGTTCAAAAAACTCCTGAGTCCTTTTGCCTAGTTGGAGAGCTCAAAAATAATTTTATACACTACAGAGCCATAACTTGCGAGGGATGTAAGGGCTTCTTTCGAAGGGTCTGCCAGGTTAGATCTTACAACATAGAGTGGCGACACCATTCTAGCCTAAAACACTTTTTACAGCGTGGTCTTCAATTTTCTTGTAAAGAAGATGAGAAATGTGAGATCAACAAGACAACTAGAAACATTTGCCAGCGTTGCCGCCTGCTAAAATGCATCACTAATGGGATGAGCACCGAATGTAGGCTTCTTTTTAGTTTATTTAACACTCAAAGTTTATTTGCATATTTAGTGGTGCTCAATGAGGTGGAACGAGGCACTAAACGGAAACTGATTGAGAGGAACAGAGAGCGGCGTAAAATTGAGAAGATTCAAAGCCGACTCCGTCGCTCTCAATCTCTTTCCGACAGTGGTCTGGGTGACAGCAATATAGGTGAAAATGTTGCCTTGGTGAATACCTTGACCAGCAGCTACTGCAGCCAGATGGATTTGCCTCTGGAAATGGACTCCAACTTTGCCTTTCAAGATCCTTCAGAGCAATTCAACAGCTTGTTGAAAGAAATTCTCAGACGAACATTTTTGTTTGCAAACTCTGTTCCACTCTTCACAAAGGTCGGTCTTTATTTGATTTTCAATCCCTCCCCCCAAAGTGCTTAGGCCTTCTAGGCACATAAGAAGCATTTTCTGACCGTTTTTAAAAGGATAAATGTCATAGGAAATATTGGGTTAGACAAAAGGATATGTGCACTGCCCTTGGAGACAGTGCTTTCCAAAATTTGGTAGTCTGCCGCTATGATGTTATTATCTGGGCAGGAACATTCAAATACCTCAAACTTGGGTAATTAAACCAAAGAAGTTTGCTTTCTTTCAACCTTTCTTTGGACAACAGGGCAATAAAGGGCTGGTGTGCGCCCTATATTAAAACCAACGAAAGGGACTAGAGAGCAGACAAGTAAAGACAGGAAATATCATGTCTTTTTCTCTCCACTCTTCTGCGCATACCTAATATAGCTAAATATTTCTTTCTCATTCACACAAAAACATTTTAGGAAATGCATATGGAGAGGAGACGTTAGAAAACTAAAGCAAAAAAAAGCGCAGCCCAGCCCATAATTGAATTCTTCTGGTTATTAGTGAATCTTCTTAACCTTTTGCTTTGGTTTTATACCCGGTATCACAAGGTACTAGTGGTGCTACTGACCTAGCCTCTCTGAGGAAAGTGTCTATGGACAAAACTTAGTTTTTGGAACGCGCCTCCGGGGTCTCCGGAGGCCTATCTGTCAGTCAAATCGTAAAAAGTTGTCCTAAAGTATTTTCACA
This sequence comes from Subanguina moxae, assembly GCA_000981365.1. Taxonomy (NCBI): domain Eukaryota; kingdom Metazoa; phylum Nematoda; class Chromadorea; order Rhabditida; family Anguinidae; genus Subanguina; species Subanguina moxae. The sequence goes on along the minus strand of BBSZ01010519.1, from coordinate 29,435 downwards.
CTGTAAAACAACTAAAAACGTAAGAAACGTAATAAAAACGTAAGAAGCTCTTTCTGCATAAAAATAGCATGCATACCAGAGCTTCTTTATGCAGTAAACTCCAGTAAATCAAAACAATATTTTTTTCAGCTTAAACCTGAAGAACAGGAATGCTTGTTGGTAAGCAAACAGAAAAAAAGCTTCCAATTTTTTAAAGTATTGTAGGTGAAAAACAAAGGCTGGTTGGAGATTCAGTTGCTCCGAGCCATCCACCAAGTAGATTTAGTGGACAAGTGCTTGGTGACAACTGGCTGTGAAAACACCTCTAGAACCCCTCTCAACGAGTTTTGCATTGAGCCAGCAAAGCTGGTCCAGGACTTGTACACGCTGGCAGAGTCCTTCCAAAAGCTCCAGTTGGACAATGCTCAATTGGCTGTTCTCTCTGCAATCTTGGTTTTCCAGGCAGAGTTTTTACCGGAAGTAAAAGAAATAGTAAGACTTCAAAGGTGATGTTATTCTCTTTCAGAATGACCAATTGGCCAACTTCAGCGAGCATTTGTGGAGCTGTTTGCAAACCTTGGTGGAGCAGAGCCCTGCTCTGGGTGACACTCCCGAAAGAATGACTTGCTGGCCCAGACTGCACATCAAAATTGCTCATCTGAGAGCTAGTGCTCGAAGGTATTTCACAGCGTTTTTTGAAAAGAGAAATGCCCGTGAGTTTTCTAGGCTTTTTGCCTAGACTTAAACCAACGAAAACTAATTTTTCATCGGTTTGGTTAGTAATTCAAGATCATGGTATAAAAACCACGATGTGAAAGGTTTGTTGGCCTTAGGTTTACTGTAGGCCAGCGTAGGTTAGCCATGAACCACTAAATTTAGGTAAAGCAGAGTATTGCCGGTTCACGCCTAATCTACACTGGCCTACTCTAAGCTCAAGGCTTAGTTTAATGCCTGAATGCAGTTCTCGAGGTCTAAAAATATAGGCCTGAGGCAAAATGGTGCAAAATGGGCCAAATGATTTTCCTACCCTCCACATGGCATACCTAGCGTTCAAGTGGTCTAGCTAATCTCTAGTTGGTTTAAAAATTCATGGGATGCAAGTGTCGGGGCGTAAATGTTGCGTGCCCGTAGTGTTTTGGTAAAAATATACTAAATTCTTTTTTGTTTGAGCTATTAGCAACTTGGGTAGTTTCCAATCTTAGCTTTAGTTTTACCAGTTACTTCCTAATTCCTATTTCAGCAAAATTTAATGCTTTTTTCCTGGTAGACGGTCAGTTTCAAACCGGAAGATATTCTGTTTTCTCACGATTTTTAGTGTGACTTCTAGTAGCGTGAGCCCTCATTGAAAACCCCTTTTGCAAAAATAATTGAGCTCTTTTATTTATAAGACACTTCACAGTTGGAAAAGCCTCAGAAACAGAAACGAAGGAGATTGGTCTTTTCCGCAAAAATGGCATATAATTGTAGGCATTTGTTGAATTCTCTATTATTATACACTTTCTAAGCAGTCACACACATAGAAATTACATAAAAAGTTTCGAGAAAACAAAACATCTTTCGGTTCCTCTTTTAGACTCTAGCTTAGGTATTTAATATGTAATTATAGAGGTTTTAGACATTTTAGACATGCTACTTGCCTAAAGCCATTTTAGAGCAGGCCTGAATTTGTGCAATTGTACAGTAACTTTTTTTATGTATATCGTGCACATACACACTAACTCTTTCGTACATTAGTGCAGTGTTTTCGAAAAATACACCTACATCTACACCTACAGTAGGGCTACACCTAAACCTACAGCTCAACCTACACCTATACTACGCCAACAAGCTACAGCTACACCTCCACTGTAGGTATAGGTGTACGTTCAAGATGCAGGCGTAGCTGTAGCTTGTTGGCGTAGTGTAGGTGTAGGTCAAAATTGTAGGTGTAGGTGTATTTTTCGAAAACACTGCATTAGTGTGCAAAATTTTCTAACTTATCTTAACATTTTTTCTTTTATAAAGTCCCCAAAAAGAACACTCTTAGACAAAAATAAATTTCTTTTAATTTTGGAGTTAAGCTTAGTGTTTTTTTGTACTTCAGTCGTCAACTTTACTAAAAAAAAGGTAAGCTTAGATATGCAGTCAACCATAATACAATGACCTCTTTTTTTAAATTGCCCTCTTGCTGGCTCTGATTATTTTTTTCTTCTTCATTTTTGACATTTATTACGTAAGCCATCAAAAAGTTCTATCTTTTATTTATTATTTTTCCCTTTTTAAAACATGCTCAAGGTAATGGCCCGTTTCTTCAGCTTCAACTGCATATTTTTGTAAGGATTTATTCAATCCTGATGTACTACTTTCTAAAAGTATTTTTACAGCAGGCTTCGATTCGTGCAAGTGTACAAAACATTTTTAGTATATATATTTTTAACTCTTATTATTATTTTTTTGCTTATACTAACCTTTTTTGCTGTAATGTGCATATTACACATTTTTACGTTCTATCACTAGCTTAATCTAAATTTTTAAAAAACAATCAACTTGAAAAAAAAAAACACTTCTGGTTTCAAATAGTCCCTTCCACTTGTAACTTTAACCCCAATTGATACTTTTTACGAAAAATCCTCTAACAACTAATACAACTTTATTACATAATTTTGGAACACACCTTTTCGATAATTTCAAGCTTTATTTAACTTTCAATAAATTTTTGTAGTGACTTTTAATAAACATTTTTGGCTCAGCTGTTTGTATGACACATCTAAAAACAATAATATAAACAATAATACAAAAGTCGGATTCTTCAAAGCAATAAATTTTGCGTTGACTATCAGAACTGGTCTAGAGCTCGTCAAAAAGAGTCTATATGCATATCTGATTTAAATTGCTTTCTTGGCATTTTAGTCATTGTGCCAAGCATTATATAAAAAATTTTTCAAATTAATATTTAATCGCTGGTATAATAAATTTTCCAAACAATTTTGGAAACTGCTAAAATTGAGAATCATGATATATAATCGCGGCAGATCTCCCAATCGAGCAAGAACTCCTAATCCAGGTATATTTTGCAGCTTGGTGTCCCTTTTGAGAGTGCATTTAGTTGACCTACTGTTATTGATTATATAATTATGCATCCTGGAGCTAAGCTGACTCCAGGCTTAGATCGGTTGGCCCAGTCTACATCCATACTGTGCACACAAAGCCAACCGATCGAAACCCAATTCTTAAATGGGGTCTCAGGATGCATAGGTTTCCTTAGAGAAAAAAAGTTACGGATATTTTTCAGCTGAAGGAACTGGAGTCGACAATGTTTTTGTTCCATTGCCCCCAAAGAATAGTAGGCAGGGAATTGAAGTATGCCTTTGTAATTTTATTCGCATCTTTTCAATATTTTTACCATATAATAAAACTTATAAATTTAGTATCAGAAAAGAAATATCCGTGCTTACTCAAAAGAGCTAGCTGTACCAGCTGGAGAGCACAACTCAGTGGTAGCTAACTTTTAGATAAACAGTTGGTAGGAGAAGTTTCTTTTGATTTTATAGCTTCGGCAGCCAGCTCCTCCTCGAAGTCCTGCTTATTCTACCAACTACCCTCCTTGTCGGCCATCGTATGTGTCGTCTCCAGCACCGGAGTCTAAAGCTTACCAGCAGCAAACGTTGAGGTCTCAGCAGTTGAATCCTTCAACTAGTCCAACTTCTTCATTTGATCCTGCCCGGACTCCACTACGGAATCAACAGATGATTAATGAACCAGATGAGCAGATTCTTAGCATGCAAATAGGTGTAAGAAAAAAGACAACTACCAGACAATACACTCCAAATAAGTTAGTTTACCCTTTTGGCTGAAGTCCCAACTCATATATCTTTCTTCTACAGATCAAGTAATTTTTTAAGTACACCAAATGTTACTGCTCCTGGCAATCTTAGAGGCATGACCCCCGTTGAGGAACCGCCCAAGAAACGAGCCAAGGGTCGGCCGGTAGGCAGCAGAAACAAAGCCCGAAGTATTTCCAAACAGGTGGGAGAGACATGCAAAACAAGAAGTCGTGCCTCTAGCAATGTTTCGAATAGTAGCCTCAATACTAGACGTTCAAGCAAACAGCCGGCTGAACATCGGAAATCGAAAGGATGCCCACCAAAATTAGACACGTCTATCATTAACTTCTCCATCTCGGACAGCTACACTTTGGAAGACTATGAACATTGCGCAATCCATGTGTAAGTCAAATTTTAACAAGTTCAGATCCTCAAACTAACTGAACAAAGTTTTTAATTGATTTAATTCATCTTAAAACACTTATAACAATGTGCCATTTTAGTTTTTTTTTAATAAATACACTTATTAAATTACTTTAGCGAAAGGCAGTGGGAGATATTGGACAACAAAAAGCGACACACCGAGGAAATCAAAGAGCTACTTAAAAAGAAACTTAAAGATTTCCAAAGTATAATGGACAACCTGTAGAAAAATGCTTTAAAAAATCTAGAATATTGATGTTAGATACTGCTTACTTTAAAAGAGTTAAGTGCTTCATTTTACTTTTTAAATTATGAAATAAACTTTGAATTATAATGGTTATGCAAAGCTTATTCTCCAAAGCTTTATTACGATTGTCAACTATTTAATAGTTACTGTAAATCTAAATTCTACTGGGTTATAACCCCCACCCCCAGAAAAAAACAATACACGCTTCGACCCTCCTGCAAAAAAAAGGATAGTGTTGAGATGCGCACACAAGCATACCTGAGACATAAATGATTTCAGAACAAGCTCTGGATGAATGAAAATAGCATGCATGCCAGAGCTTTTTAATGCGCTAGCGACAAGAGACGTGGTCTAAAGACCATTCGCTAGAGACTTCAAGATCTTCTCGTTTTATAATACAGTAGCACCTAAACCTGCAGTTTTGCAACACAAATGGAACTAAATTAAATATGTCTTACAAATTACACAAGTTTACTGCTATTGCAGCAGAGCTCGATCACGCCAAGGCAATTGCTTTATCCGACCTTGGTCGCCCAAAGTAAAATACACTTATGATTTGTATATGCCGTAAATACTCTAATAGACGGGCACCTTAAATTCAATAAAAAATTAGTCTGTGGTATTGTGTTTTTGACTTCTGTATTGCTGGTGTCTTCTTGGCATGTTACATACCAGATTGTAGCTTAAAATATAGCCTACATTTTGATATATAATGTGCCTAGAAAACACCAGCAAAACAGGCAAAAATACAATGCCACAAACAAGTTTAGGGTGCCCGTCCATTAGAAGATTTGCGGTACTTTCAAAATTAGGACTGATTAGAGAAAAAAAGGGGGCTCAAAATCAATCTTTTTCATCAAAGAGCAATTATTATTGGCTCATTCATCAAACTTCCGTTTCATCATCAATACATTTATTTTAATAATTATTATTACAAGCCAATTCGGTTTATTCAGTATTATTTTATATCAAAAATAGTTTAATCAAAAATAGTTTTAAGAAGATGGCTGTAAAAATTGCTTTTGCGTTGTCTATGTCTCTGGTGATACTCATTCAAATCATCTGCTTGGCTAGTTCAGTGGCAGGAGAAGATCCAGTGACTGTGCCGCCAGGACAGGATTGTAGCGCAGCTGTTGGAAGCTCGGTAAATTGTTAAACAAAAAGACAGCAAAATTTTTAAACAAAAGAACAGTACACTCGACTAAAGTGCTGCTTATTAATTAGAATTATAAGTTATGAGTGCATTCTGCCTACCAAGTTGCCTCGGAATAGAAAGATTTTTTACCCGTGATGTCTTTAACCCGTGATTTCATGTCTTTTTACGTAAATTCTCATATCATTTTCGGAAATTATGAAATAATGAACAATAACATCTTAAAAGTTACTTTTGGGAATATTTCGAATGAAAAAACATGACTTGGCTTCTGAAGATTAATTTTAATTTTAGAATTAATTTTAGAAATTAATTAATTAATTTTAGAAAGTTTCAGATGAGTGGCTTGCTTTTTGTGTTTACTTGGTTTTTGGCTGCCACTTTTTAGCGAGTCTGTTCTTGCGAAATAATAGAGAAATATTTTTCTCTTAAGAATCTACAATTTAATATCTGTGGTTAAAAACTTATGTAACTTTTGTGGAATAATATGATAATAAATATTGCTATGTGGCTATAAGGAATGAATAAAGTAATAAAAGAGTTTTTTACAGCTTCGAGGTCTCAAGTAAAGAACAAATCTTTGAATAAAGGACAATTGCGAAGCTGCCATAAAATTTTGTTTAGTTGTAAACAAATTCGTTTATTGAAGGCCCTACTTGACTAATCCGACTAAGTAAACCTTTGAAAACTAATGAGATTCACTGTTATGTCTCTGGAGCAATTTTATTAAGATTACTCCTGTAATATGTGTGTATCTCAACTCCAAGCCCTCGAGTCCCCGTAAGCGGCGATTCCTTTTTCTTTTTTTGGGGGTTATAATCCAGTAGAGCCTATTTTAAGTTGCTGTTTCCTAAAAAAAACAATTATTTTTAATTGTTTCTTTAAAAAAATCTCCGTTTCTTTTGTTGAAAAGGTTTGACCACCATAATAGTCCCTGGTAGGCAAGATCCACTCTGTTATTAATCTCTGTCCTTGATGTATATGTGAAAAAAGGGAACAGTTGACTATGCTTCTGCACTTGATTGATGCCAACCTTTTTACTACTAAAAATAACCCGCCAGCAACGCACATATTTTTGTAGGATTGAAGCAACACCAATAACAGTTGTTTTCATTGGTTTGTTTGAAGAGAGTGGTTAAGTCTGAGTAGCTTAGAATATGCCAAATTTTAGGTATACATCGGGTTGGCAGAGCGGAGAGTAAAGATTTGCATAACCAGCTAAAAGCTTTCTGTTATTTAAACGTTTTATTCACTGATCCTTATCTCTACGGAACAACAGTCAGCTAGCACTAAAAGCTACATACATACAACTTTTCCTCCCTGTTCTTACGCAATCAAAAGAATCTTTTAAGTGTTTATTACACAATATGCATAATCTAAACGTATAAAAAGGCAACCAAAATTCAGCTAATCTTTTTCTACACAGCATCTTCTTTATAACTTTCTCACTTTTTTTATTTTTTTCTATATTTTTTGTTCTCTCCATTTTTTCTCAAAATATTTCGCAACATTTTACTTTGAAATAGACAGTTTTTTGGCTGCAATTCTCTTTTACTTCACAATCTTTTTTGTTTTATTCACCATAAAGCATAAAAAAGGTAAAATAAATCTTTTAGTGTTGTAGGTATTATTCATTTAGCGCTTCACGTTCCTGCTCAGCTTTCAGAGTTTTTTGGTTGTGTAAAACGTTTTTTCTGTATGGATATTTTTGGACAATAAGAAAGGCTCTTCTAACCAATATAGCCCATAACAATATCTTACTTATTGCTTTAATTGAACTATAGCTTCTTTTAAGCATGAGGGCCTTAACTTTGTGTTTATGTATAAGCCAAATATACTATTTAGTTTAAAATTACACTGTGCATTGTACATTTACATAAAAAATTTAGGGCACACACCAGATGGCCGCAGACATTGAGCCGATGGAAGTGAATAAAGGAAATGGTGAAACAAGAGCAAATGAAACAGAACAAGCAGCTAAGCAAGAGGTCAGATGTCGAAAACAGGTTTTTATTCAATTTGACAATAACGCTAAAAAACTTTTTTTTTGTTAAGACAGGGTTACCAGATGGCTTTTTTATTAAAGAATGTATCAAAAGAGAGCATTACAATTTGAGTGAATGGAAATAAAGTTTATATACCAATGGAAAGAAGAGAAATAAGCTGTTCAAATGATACCAAAAATATAATGTTTTCATTTAGATATTGAGAAGAAAAATAAATTATTTTCGGGGCACTCGTTAGTTTTGACGATTATTCTTCATCTTTGTCCAATTCTCTGAAATATGCTCTCTTCTAAAAATGTAAGAAGGGGGTAAAAGACACAAGAAGTGGATAATGCTCCCTCAGGAGGGTCTTCTGGCAGACCTGTGTAAAGAGCACAAGTTTTTTTTCAAATGACATTAAGTGCTTTTGAAATCTTTATATTGTAATGAAAAAGTTCTCCATTTGTTAGAAAAAAACAGACATTTTTACGTATTTGTGAAAAATGAGTGTAAACCCCACAAATTTCAGCCGACTCTATACTACTGTGCCAATAGGGAGTGCAGAGAAGAGAAGACCAAAATGTCGCGTCAGATCCGTACCCAAGAAAAAGATGTGGTCAATTTGGTGGCTGTGCAAAAAGATCTCAAAAGAAGACTTGCAGAAATGTTTGACAGCAAAGAGAACTACAAAAAGAGATTTTTAGCCAATGAGAATGTCAGGAAGGCTTTGGAGTCTCAGGCCAATGTTCTTGAGAAAGTAAAAGAGGACCTAGACAAGAGGATACAAAATCTAGAAAAACAGTTGAAAGCCCAAGTAGCTGAGAGTGTACAAGCTTTGGAAGCTCAAAAGCTGAAAGCAACTCATGCTATGGCTGAAGCAGCAAATACAGCGCAAGTATACAAAAAATTGCAGGATATTCATCAGCATCAGACAAACCGCTTCCAAGATGTGTGGAGAGAGAAGGAAGAGATGCGAATGGGCATAGCTCACACCAACACTAACTTGCGTCATCAGATGAAGTTAGTCAAACAAGAAAATCTGGCTCTAAAGTCGGAATTGGCGGAGAAGAACGCCAGCCTTCAAACATCCAGCAAAAATTTAGCCACTAGAGAGGAAATTTTGAAAGAAGCCGAAAAATTAGCAAATTATGCTGAAGAGAGCACGGAAACAGCTTGTAAAGAGCTCATTGTTGTCAGACGGGATTTGCAAGAAAAGATTGAGCAGCTGGAAGAGCAGTTAGGCAACTTAAAAAAAGAGTGCAAAATCTCAAAAAACAAGGCTGAAGAGCTGCAGAAAGACTTGGCTGAGAAGGAAGACAAGATTGCAGAGTTATTTCATCTATTGGAGAAGATGGAAGAGAAGAAGGAGCAAGCTCTACAAAACAAGGACAACAGAATCCAGGAAGCATTCAACGCTCTGCACCTTGAAGTATACTAGTTTTGTAATAAAGTGTCCAAGTTTAAGTTAAATGACTGCTGCTTCCATTCCCTTAGTTAGTATCTTGTTATCAGATTAAGGGGGTTACAGTAGTACCGAAAACTTATTGGAAATTGGCATTAAAGTAAAAGTTCAAAATTGAAAATTTTAATACTGAAACCCATCTAAAATTTATACGAAATTTTTTTTAAGCTATTCTTAGCAGTCAATCTGACATGTACGACAAAATTTTTATTTCTTCCTGTAGACCTGCGCCCAACATATTTTTGATAAAATATTTATTTGCATTTATATTGAACTATTTTGAGGGTCCACTGTATTTTTTTTAACCATTTACTGGCTAAAAGTTGATCTGTCGCGGTGAAATACTTTTTTGAGCTTCTTTTTTATCTTATAATTACAAAACTGTTTGATATAAGCCGTTTAATCTCTCACTTAATTATAAAAAAAACAACTTTTTTTAATGTTTCTCTCTTGTAATTAAGTCAACTTGACGGTTTTTTTTAATGCTTCCTGAAGCATATCTTTTGATTGTTTGCGCTTTTTTGGCTTCATCGTTAAAAACCACTATTAACAAAAATTTATCTGAAGCTAGCAGCCAGAGTGTAACAAGGAAAGACAGATATATAATACAGAAAAGTAGTGTAACAAGAATGAGAAAAAAATGGTGAAAAAGCAAGCCACTGGGTGTAAAAATTTTAGGAAAAGAAGTAGCATTTGGTAAATAGCAACTAGTCATATTGCTTTCCTTATACAAGATGAAAAAATATTATTTCTTCCTAAACATGCAATAGACTCAACATTGTTTTACAGAAATTTTTGTATATTTCTGGCGGCGATGAAAACAAATAAATGACTAATTGCGTCGGAGGCGTGTTAATCTGTTTTACTAAATATTAACATTTATAAGCGGCATGGAACCTTTTATATCTAGATTGCCAATGTCCAAAGACGTAAAGAAGAATTGATGTTGACCTGTGCAAACTGGAAGAGCAAAGAAGAGCAGTGTTGCAAATGCATGGCTAAGGATGACAGTAAGATTGCTAACAAAAATTATATTAGGCTGACACTAAAAATTTAGAAGCTCTCCAACTGGAGATTGCTTTAAGAAATGAAAAGGACTGCTCCTTGGCACTTGCTAATCGCATTCGGCAGCTGGAGAAGGAACTAGGTGAGAAATTAAATATCTTTGTGCCTAAACTAAATTAAAACTTTTAGCACTTATGAAATCGCAGGCAAATAATCCAGCAGTGGAGGAGGAGCTTGTGCAGCCAACTTCGGCAATGCTTTCTACTTCAGAATTCCTATCATCTATTAAACCTTCAAATATAAAGAAGCCATTAAAACTCGCAATGAACTTGTCCAAGTCTTGCTCAGGCAAGCGACGTGAAGAAAGGAAAGCTTTTTTGGAGGGTACTGGCTCGGATATTGCTCTTCCAACCATGGTAGTCCGCCATTTTTCTCTTGATTTCTGCTCCAGCCCTAGACCTGGGTTTTTAGCCCTAGCGATAGCTTTTTAGGCTCAGCTTGCCTTTATGTTTAACATGGTATTTACTCACCTTCTTGCAAGCAAAAAAACTTAATTCAACAAGAAAAACAAACGTCAAGCGCCCCGCCTCTAATTAATGCCTCCTATTTAATTAACGCCCCTCTGAAGGAAGTAGAAAAATAAACGCCTGGGGCGCTGATTGTAGAAAGTAGAGTAGCTACTACAGTAGTCTATCTTCTTTATTCTTTTTTGATCACCCAAAGACATGTAAAGAAACACTGCTCATATTTCAGAATACATCTACAACAATTGCCTTAGCTAGATCTCAGTCTCAAGAGCCGACCCCAACCATTCCGCCGAAAAAGAAGTACAAGACCGTCAAATTCAAAGGGATCATGGGCAAAATGTTAGAGGCCAAATACAAAGAAAAGCATTCTCTTAGCAAAGAGCTTCAAGATGAGTGTAGTCGCCTCACCAACCTGGAAAAAACTGAAGTCACTCATTGCTTTCATTTAAAAAGGAAGAATAGTGACATAAAGAGTAATAAAAATAAATTATTATTGTTATAATGTAAAACGATTATCATTATAGCTCCAGTTACAAAGAGAAGAAAAAAAGAGAGTCCTATATTGGTACCACATGCTGTGAGGGCCATTCTTCATGCCAAGTTCAAGCAAACCAATGGCATATTAGACGAGAAGGAGTGTGAAGAGTTAAGCCAACAAACCAAATTGTCTCCTCACCATATTAGAAGGTGGTTTAAGGCAAGAGCTACGCTTAGGAAAGACAATGATAGTGTTGCAGACCAGACTTCCACCAAGACATCCAATTCACATGTTTCACAAGAAAATCCACTTATTAAGAATAAAAATCACAGCCAACTCGACAAACTTTTTGTTTCTATTCAGCAGTTAAAGAATGGCTCTGTCTCTGAAGATATTGTGCAGGTAAGCTAAAAGACATTGTAATAGACTAAATTTTTATCTCAATATGCTAACTAGCTCTTTTTGCTCACATAAGGACAAAGGTCGACACCGCCTCTCAAGTAAAATTCATCAAGAACAACTTGACTCTGGAGTTGATGGATCCTAGCTCAAAAGAGGCAAATTTTGGCGATACTCGGTTATTCGAGGGCGCCGAGTTATCGAAATCCATTTCTCGATAAAACCGTTTCTCGGGACTTTCACCGGGATATCGAATTATCGATGATGCCGATTAACGAGTATTGACTGCACTATTATAAGCTTTTTGTTTAAAATAAGATTGGGTGATTAAGGCATTTTTTCGTGCTAGATGCGAATGACTACAAAGTCATAAAATATTTTTTGCAGGATAAATATGAGGAAAGTGTGTCAAACAGTCAGACAGAAGGCAGCAATCAGAGTGAAAGAAGACCTTTCAGCAATCTCTCCTGCAGTCAACACTTCCATGATAGGCATTTGAACAGGTTCATAGAAGCAGTCAATTCTTTGGCAGAGAAGGTGGAGGAGGAGGAAGAACAAGTGAAGCACGTACATGAAAAGAGTAGGCGAAAACACTTTTTTTAATTATTGTTTTTGTAGAAAAGTGTTTTTAGCTGAGATTAATTCGCAACTACCAAGCACATCTCCTGCTTCAGAGCCCCTGCAACAGCAACAACAACAGTTAAACTCTCTTTTGTTCAACACAAGCCATGACTACTCCCCTTCCACTAACGAACATAGTCGAGTTCTTACTGTTGAATCTCAATTGAATGTGAGCCCACTGGAACAGGCTTCACTTACCCGTTAGTTATTTAAAAATTTGTTCATGGATTTATGAGATGCCAGCTTATGTAAAACTGATGCTTGAAAATTTTTGACTAGAATGTTTTAGTTCGAACAGACAACCCTGAGGAGTGCTTAAGATTACCTAGTCAAGAAGAAGTTGTTCAAATTCTTGAATCCCACTACCAAGCCAGCCCTTGCAGACTTAAAAAATGTCGACGTAAACTATAAATTTTGTGTTTTAAGAGTAATAATCTTTACTGTTTGCATGTTTAGTTCAAGAATTGTGTCGCATCACCCATCGCACCAAAAGTGAAATTCAAAACTGGTTCAGATGGCGCAGAGAAATAGAAAAACCCGAGGAGATAGTTGCGGAGGCTGCAATGAGTGGTGAGTGGTATCAATAAGTGGTATATATAAAAATACCAAAGCTTATATGCAATTTTCGGTACTTCTGTAGTTGATGCCGTCACTTTCATTTACTCAATATCAAAGTAGGTAAGTTGTTTTAGACCCTTCTAAGCATTTCTAATACGCTGAAAACTATAAGAAATATTTTCCCTTATCGTCATGCAAAAAAGTCTTTGTAAAGTCGAAAACTTCCATATTTTTGCCTTGGGTAACCAACGTAGACGGCCTTGTACAGTCGAGTCTCTTTTTAGCGTTAAATGGGTCTAGGATAACTTACGATATTGAGTAAATGAGGGTGAAGACACCAGCTACAGAAGTACTTATTTTTCAAATAATCTAATTTAGGTGCGAAAACCGCAAGTTCCTTCCAATCAACCAGTGCAGGCCTGAACGATTTACTGGAGACTATTTTTCAAAAAGGCTATTTTCCTAAAAGCTTTGAGGAATGGGAAAAACTTGGTAAAGTCGATGTCAGTGGTCTTTACCACTTGTTTAACCAACGTGAACAACATCAACACAGAGCTATGAAGCAAATAGACAAGGCTGCCAAGGAGCAGTACCTCAAGCAATTGGAGGCCTTTTTGGAAAAGCATTTTCAGCAATCACCTACTCCCAACCCCATCCAAAAAAAATATTTGTGTCAGAAAAGCAAGTTAACTGCGGCTCAAATCGACACTTGGTTTATGGAGAGAAACCAAAAGCAGTGGAAGGAAGCTAGTAAAAAAGTGCCTACTGCCTCACCCAATGTGCCACTTCTTTTCAACAGCTTTAACTTAAGCTATTTGGAAAGCAAGTTCTTAAAAGAAGCTCAAGCCGACAAAGTGGACATGGAAGAGATGATATGTGTGACTGGTGCTGACCCTGCACAAATTTACTTGTGGTTTGAGGCTAGAAGATGTCACGAAAAGAAGAAGATGGCTGCCAGATGTGCGCCTCCCATTGATGCCAATGCATTCGCTGAATTTCTGGCTAGGTCCAACGAGGAATCAAATGCCGCATCAACTAAAACAGTCATAGTCTCGCAACAAAGCCAAGTGCAGTCCCCACCTTTTGCTATATCACAACAGGCCTCTTTAAACTTGCGGCAGCATCACACGTATAATCAAATTTTTATTTGGCAGTTCTTTCAAGTAAAAACTGCAACTTTAGGGCAGAAGCTCAAAACTTTTTGCAGCAAATACAGCAAACATGTTCACCTTCTATGCAGGTTTCTTTTTAAAAAAATTTCTGACTCTACTGTATTAAACCCCCCCAATGAAACCCATTTGTGCCATTTTTTCACCCTTTTTTTGCCTTTTCATCATGTTTTTCTCACTGGACTATGGCAAAAAAGGCCTGAAAATTATTTCTCCAGAATCTTGCTCGGATTCATCTTGCAGGTAAGTCTTTGCGTTCTAACTCTCAAGCCCTCGGCGCTCCCGTCGCCCCCTTACGAGGGCTCGGCGACTTGGAGTTGAGATGCGCACACAACATACCTGAAAGAAAAATCACTCGAAAATAGCTCTGGATGCATACAATACTATATATTGATGACAGAAATTAAATTCTAGGGTGTTGTCGGTTGCTCAACAGCTTCAAACCAAGCTGGTGGATCACCTCCACTCGGAATTCCAACCACTGTAATTCAATCTTCTATGGTGTACCACCCCCAAAATGAGAGCCCTTTGTTTAACCCATGCATTTTTAACCAGTCTCTTCCCTTGCCACCAGCTCGTAGAATCATGCCTCAATTTAGTGCAGCTGTGCTTGAGTGTTTTAATAAACCAGAAAATATTGACTAGATGGCTTATAGCTTAATTTGTGATCTAATCAATTCTTCTTTTTTATGTGATATATATTCATTAGATAATAAATTTTGGAAATTTTTATTATATACCAAAAAATTGAATAGAAAACATTTCAAAATATTTTTGGCACCTTGTATTACATGGGATAATAAAATTTTTGACACATTTTCATCTAAACTCTAGCCCATGCATCCTTCAAAACAGGTTTTGACTTCGGGGGCTCCACCGATCTTTCTGCATTTCTTTGCACACTCCTATCAATATAATTTTTCTTTTTAAATTCTAGTTAAAGTAAAGAAAATTGAAGAAAGTATTTGCCTGTTGCTGGGTCGTCCCGAAACAGTCTATCATGCAATCAGAAGGCAGTCCATCCTTCTTTATACAAGCCTTATAGCAATCAGAAGAAGGCGAGTTGATTGGCTCTTTCACCAGTTTTTCCAGCGTAAGCTTCTGTTTTTGTTCGCTTTCATCAGCTTAATTAAGGATAGGCTCAAGTTGGTACCTCTCATCAAATTTATGATCTATCCCTTCAAAATCGAAAACTTGATTATCTCAATTATTTTTTCTATAATTTTTTGTCCAGTATGCAGCCCTTAATTTCGCCTTTCTAACAAGGTATCAACTGATTGGATGTTGTAGGAAAGAAGTTGGAAATTAAGGTGTTTGAGAGGAAATATTCCTCGCTCTATTCAAAGACCGCTTTTTCATTTTTTTTGATGGCCCAGCATCGTGTCAGTCGATATCTTATTGGAAAGAGGAGACACAAGGGTACAAGCTGAAAAAAAAAGTTAAAAGACATTTGAGATAATCAAGTATTGTACGTTGGACGAGGATCCCTAATTTGTTAGGAAAATTACCTACAGCCACTAATCTTTGTCAAAGAGTCTCAAAAACCTACCCAAGAGGACAGTAAATGCTGTACTGAGAAATATCAAAGCAAAAAAGTAATTCATACTATCAAATTCTCTTCACAAATATAATGTTTTTTATAGAATAAATGTTGATGATGTGGCCAAAACCTATTTGATGTGAAACAAATCAAAATTGATCGATTCAAAAAAGTGGAACCTTTTACATGTCTCCTTAGTGGAATGAAAAAAAATAAAATAAAAACAGAAAATGATGCATGATCGAAAATAGTAATTTATGTTATTGAAAAAAATTATAATAGATATTGCAAAAAAACAGCCAAGTAGGTTTGGAACGGTGAGTGACAAAATTTCGTCGAGCCCAAATCCCCTCGGCTAAAATTATCTTTTTCGTCGCCCATTATCATATCCTCCCTCCGCTTTTCCAAATAGATATAAACAGAACAATATTGCCGTTTCTCTGAAGGTTTCGGCCTTGAGAAAAATTTGACTGAGGAGTCATTTTGGCCGAGAGGATTGGGCTAGAGGGGATATGCCTGTGTCCGCGCTTAGAAAAAAATTCAAACATTTTGCCGTTAAAAGTATAAGTCAACTTATCCAAGAGATTTTTGTGTAGTACTTTTGGGGGAGGAGGTGTATAATACAGTAGTACCGAAAAGCTTATTGAAAATTAGCATAAAAGTAAGAGTTTAAATAGTAAATACTGAAACCCATCTAAAATTTTTGTGAAATTTATGCAAGTAAAGTTAACATGTGCCGAATAATACTATTTGGTTTAGACTCTAAGCCAAAATATGACAATAGCAAATCCTTTTGTTAGTTTATGAGAGTGAGAAGTCACTTTCTAAGCTTATGAGAGTGAGAAGTCGCTTTCTAAGCTTATGAGAGTGAGAAGTCACTTTCTAAGCTTATGAGAGTGAGAAGTCACTTTCTAAGCTTATGAGAATGGGCATTCACTTTCTGAAACTTATTGCTGATCAAACGTGCTGTAATGCACAACAATCTTAGTATACTCCTGGTATTTTTCTGTTTATTAGTTCTTCCTGTCAATTTTTGTGGTTTTATTCAATAGAGTTAAGGGTGGATTTTCGATAGTGATGATAGTGATTTGTTTGTCTCGTTTATATAATGTCGCCATGATCCTCTTTTCTACTAATAAGCCTGGCTTTGTCCACTAAATTCATGAAATTTCTATAAATTAGCTATTTTTGAAGCTACGTCCACACAAGAGTTCAAAATAGTTGAATAGAAGGAAGCTAGGACATGCATAAACATGGTTTTTAGACACTTATAAAAGTTAAAATTAAAGGCAAATAATTGGAATTTTAAATACCAACCTGCTATTTGGCTAACATCTTTTAATAAGCGTAGAGCAGGTGCTAATCAAATTGGTAAAAGACAGTTTTTCTACTACTTAGAATTATTATTTTTTCACCAATTATATAATTGTTGACTAAAAAGCTTTCCTTTTTCACTAAAACATTTTAATAGCGTTAATTGAAATTAAAATGCATTCAGATCCACTATATCTAATCATTTTCGTGGAGTTAGGCCTTAACTTTTTGTCTCCACTCATTAATTGCTTTTTTGTATTTCTGTTGTTTAAATGCACTGTTATTCATAATAATCTCAAAACGTTAATGGTATGTTGGGTTTTAAAAGAAATTTTAAAGTTGAAAAATTTAGACTTTTCTATCCGTTACATCGATTGCTATTTCGTTGACGAGATTAATTCATATTTTTGCCTATATTTCCAATAACATTGACCAGCATGATATTTACTTCAAAATCAACAGAACGTTTATTTACTTTTTCCTATTTAGCATTTTTCCTTTTACTGCTGAACGCATAATAGCAACTATAAGGGCAAGAAAGTACGAAAAAGAAACAAGGCCCTATTTTGCGGTAATCTCATCTCTTTTTGCGGTAATTTTTTTTTTGGCTCTACTGTGACATACCTCAAGACCTATATCGTAATAGCGCCAAAAGAATTTATATAATAACTTGCTAGCAAACACTTTTGACTTTTAGCTTGCTAGTGCAGAGTTTTGTTGCACTTACTTTAGTTATCAACTAACAAACTCTAAAATAGTAAATGAGAGGGTTGTTTTTCCCGATTACAATTTTTCTCATCTATTTTTTCTGTTTGCGATAATGATTTTTGCTGGAAGCTTTTTTTCAATTTCTGTAGGTTTATTCAATTTTTTAAGTAAAAAAAATACAATAACACTTTAGATACTCTTTTTCTTGTTCTACTACAATCGGTGGCGTTACACAGCGTCACTTATGTCTGGAGGAAAATGTTATATTCATGAAAAATATCAGTATTGTGAGAATATTCGTACTTCTGCACAGCTGTGTCCTATTTTTTTTATTCTATTTTTTTGGTAAGTGATTTTTAAATATTTATTTTTTATTTTCTGTCTAATTTTGGCCGTAAAGAACTTTTGGCACAAAAATTTTGTTAAGTTTTGCAAGTTTACGCAAAGACAAAAAGCCTATGGCTTGTGTGTTCGTTCAGCCAAAAAGGCTCTCAGTTAGGCTTAGAATGGGTTTCAACTCTAAAACAGAACTCAAATTCTGTTTTCAAATTCGGATTCGTGGAGCTCAATAATTATATTTTACAAACTTTTATTCACATTACCGTCTCTATTTTACAAATTTCTTCCTTTTTTTTGTAGTCGTTTGCCCGTATACTTATACCTTCTAGCATTCGCTCTTGGCATTAGTGCTAGCCATATACATGGACGCTAGAGCAAAAGCTAGTGTTAAAAATCAGCGTAGGAGATGTAGACAAATTTTTAGTTACAGTCAAGTCTCGATATAACGGCCCCCTTCGGGACCAGGCTTAGGGGGCCGTTATATTGGGAGGCTGTTATATCGAGGGCCTTAATAGAATAATCCAAAGTTGATGTATATTTCTAAATTGAGGGTAACCCACTTTATTGCCAAAAATTTTAGAAGCTACCGTAAAAACAGCAAGCTCGAATTGCACCATCATGTTCAGCGT
Source organism: Subanguina moxae (assembly GCA_000981365.1). Classification (NCBI taxonomy): domain Eukaryota; kingdom Metazoa; phylum Nematoda; class Chromadorea; order Rhabditida; family Anguinidae; genus Subanguina; species Subanguina moxae. The sequence goes on along the minus strand of BBSZ01010519.1, from coordinate 11,096 downwards.
AGTTGAATTAGGTTATCTAGCAACAAAAGTCAAGAAAAAATATAAAGTTTACTGTCAAACTCTAACCAATGGCCGAGGTCCAAATTTACAAAAAATCTTTTGAAACGTATTTGCCCAACTTTTTTCCCTTTTTTACATTAAAAAGTATAAAAAATTTAGTAATACTCTGTTGAGTGTGCTTATGATGTTGTTAGTAAAGACTTCACTCTACAATCTAAGACAGCTTTATTACGTTGTTTTGTCTGTAGGCGTCACTTTGATTCCAATCTGCGGAATATGGTAGGTGCCTACAAATTTGCTTTCCCATAAATTTTGGATTCGTCTAGGTGTCATCCTAAACTACGAGCGTCTGCCTGTAAACACCTGACATGCAAAATACCTTCAATATTTACAAGAAGTGTAAACCCAGATTACTACGCTGACAACTACACTTGCAGTAGACCTGAATTTATTGCTAGGTCGTTGATTTCCGGCCAAAGATTAGTTGTTAAAAAGCAACTGGAAACAAACTTATACTTTGAGCAACTATCGAAAAGCTGGAAATAATGTAAACTTTAGATAAAATTTTGCCATGTTAATAAAGTTTTTTTTCTCAGTGGGACGGACGAAAAAGAATTTTTGAATTTATTGCTCGGAAATTTATATGTGCTTCTTTAATTTTTCAATTACGAAATCTCGTCTGGAAATGCCAAGAAGGTGCAAGGCTGTTATAGAGTCTCGTGGATACGCTACAAAGTTGTCCCACGTGATTTTCAATAAAGTTGTTATCGTTCCCTATCAATTGTCGAGATAAAAATGCGACTACTTTTATAAAAGAATAGGAAAATCGAAAAAATGTTAAGTCATAAAAAAATGTGAAAAACTAGTTTTGTAGCCCTTGAAATGTTCTACAAAAGTGTGTTTTCAGAGTTTTTGAATGGTGCAAATTTGCTGTCAAACCAGGACAAAATTCAAAAAAGTGTGTATTGTTCCCTATCAATTGTCCGCAACTGTACATACAGCTCAAATACATTTTCTTTAATTGCCGTGATTGATAATTGGAGAATTAATTGACCTTGAAAACTTTACAACTAAAAGATCACGCAATAAATTTATGTCTATAAATAGGCAACATTTTAGTATTTAAATTGAAGCACTCCCAGAAAATTTGCCATATACAACTAATAAAAGTAATTTGGGAACCTACTAATATTTCAAAGTTTTACAAATGATTACCATCTTCTTATTTCTTATTTCTTTCTTAGTTTCATTTTACAATTGCATTTGGAAACGCAGGAATCTTCCACCTGGTTGGAGTTTAAACTTTCTTTTTGTTGAAAATGAATTAATTCGGCAAGTGATCCGAGTAACTTTTTCTTAGCAATGACAGCTGCTTTTTTTGCTTATAAAATACCCAAACATGAAAATGAGTCAAGTCCTGGTAATTTCAGCAGCTTTATTAGCGATATGTGATGTATTTTTCTGGGCAGCAAGGGCCCTGCATATAATGAAAAATTAAAGATAACCGACTTTTGCTGATTAGTAATTGTTGTTCATGACGCATGGATTATAAATTATTTGCGTTTTTAAATATAGAATTGCTTCAACCTATTTCTTTGTTTGGCCTTAGAGTGTCACTGCATAAAAAATGCTTTAAAGTATTCCCACCTGGAGAGGGCGGCCACGGACAAAATAACGCCGCGCCAAAAAATTGCCGCGGCCGAAAAATCGAAAAAAACGGTAACCGAAAGAGTATGGGAAAAAAAAGGTAACCGAAAGAGTATGGGAAAAAAATGTGACTGAAAGAGTATGGGTAAAAAAAAGGTAACCGAAAGAGTATGGAAAAAAAAGGGTAACCGAAAGAGTATGGAAAAAAAAGGGTAATCGAAAGAGTATGGGAAAAAAACGGTAACCGAAAGAGTATGGGTAAAAAAAGGTAACCGAAAGAGTATGGGAAAAAAAGGGTAACCGAAAGAGTATGAAAAAAAAAGGTTAACCGAAAGAGTATGAAAAAAAAAGGTTAACCGAAAGAGTATGGGAAAAAAACGGTAACCGAAAGAGTATGGAAAAAAAAGGGTAACCGAAAGAGTATGGGAAAAAAACGGTAACCGAAAGAGTATGGGAAAAAAAGGGTAACCGCAAGAGAATGGGTGAAATTAAAGTATGGTTACCCTTTTTTTTTCATCCATACTCTTTCGGTTACCTTTTTTTTACCCATACTCTTTAGGTTACCCTTTTTTTCCCATACTCTTTCGGTTACCCTTTTTTTCAAAGTCAAGAGAAAATAATTTCTCAGGATTCTTGTAATCAGGTACTTTCGCAGAACACATTTGAGAAATTGTAACATTTGTTATATGATTTTCGAATTTTGGTTCTAAGGACCTACTCCTCTACCATTGTTTGGCAACCGCTTGACCATCGAACGTTTGGCACCTGGATATGAAGCTTTTCAGCAATGGAGTAAACAATATGGACCCGTTTTCACATTTTGGTTGGCTGAACATCCTGTTGTGGCGGTCACCGACTTCAATATAATGAAAAAGACGTTTTTAAAGGACGGAGATGCTTATGCAGGAAGAGACTTGTATACAAAAATTTTTCAAGCGGTCAAATGTAAGATATAACAGATGTTGTAGTCAAATGTTTTTTAAAAATATTTAGATGTTGGAGGATCTTATGGGGTGGGCAAAACAGAAGGAGAGGAATGGGTTCAGATGAGACGCTTTGCTTTTAAAGTGCTCAAAGACTTGGATGGTGGCAGAAAACTTTTGGAACACAAAGTTTGTCTTTCTAAGCACTAAAAATGGTTTCTACCAAGTTTGGCTTACTTTAAAGTAGAATTTTACAAAGAAATGTATTGCACTAGAGTTGCACATTCTGTGAGTCTAAAGCTCCTTGAAGCAAAAACAAAATTTACTGCATTACTAAAATTAAATACAATCAGCCCTCAATAACCCGGCACCCAAAGAGACCGGCCTCCCAGTGCCGAATTATCGAGGGTAGCCAGTTATCAAGGTTCCCAAGAAAACCGCTTCTTGGGACCTGAAGTAACGAAGGTTGACTGTATCCATATTTTTAAGATAATGTTGGATGTGGACAGTTTGATCAAGACCTTAGAATCGGATTCGAAATCAGGAAAGGGAGAGTGTCACTTGATTCCCCTTGTGGATTTAGCTGTTGGATCAATTATCAATAATATTGTTTTCGGCTACCGCTTTGTTGGGGTAAGCGTCAAAGCCTAAATTAAAAATATAACCTTTTTTTTAGGAAATGGCAAATGAGTTTCATAAGTTAAGAGCAACCACAGGCGATCTGACAAAACAATTTGAGCGACCTATTTCAAGTGTTGTAGTGCTAATGCCTTGGCTAAGATATTTTCCTATATTTTCTACTTATTTTCAACAAATGAATCAAAAGTTTACAAGTTTGTACGGATACTTTGACAAAGAAATATCAAAAAATGTTGAAGATAGAAAAAAAGGTGAGGATCATTTTTAATCGGTACGTGACAAATCCCTTTGGCTAAAATCTCCTCGGTTAAAATCGTCTCTCTCATCACCCATTATTTTGTTGCAATATCATAAGTTTACCTTTTGTAACTGCGATTTTGTTCCTTGCAATTGAAAATTCATATGCACCAACGGAAACCATGATGGATTGTCTATACCCTATACCTAGTTTGGTGTATAGACCGTGCGTGGTGATTTTAGCTGAGGGCATTTTGGCCCATTTTTCCGCGAGGGGATTTTGTCCGTGTCCATACTTTTTTTGCAGCCACTATTAAAAATGGAAAAAAAAATTTTAGGATACAAAAAAGTCTCCGCAGAAACTCAAGAAAGTTCATATTTTCTACGAGCTTTCTTGGATGAAATAGAAAACAAAGGTTCAGCAACTGACAGCACTTTAGAAGACATACACTTCAAGTACTTATTTGTTTGAAATATGCAAATAAGAAGTCTGATTATAGCATGAAGTCTTTGCGAGGCATGTGCTTTGACATGTTTGTTGCTGGACAAGAGACCACTGCGAATACCTTAAATTTTCTTATCCTCTACATGATGGTGTTCCCTGAAGTTCAGACAAAAATGCAGGAAGAGCTGGACAGAGTGATCGGAGATAATGAAGAAGGCAACAAAAGAATTACTCTAGCAGAAAAGTCAAAATTGCCCTACACCAATGCTGTCATCAACGTAAATGCTCGAAATAATTATATTTAATCCATGGACAAGTTTTAGGAAACCCAACGTTTTTGCAATGTATTTCCGATAAATCTTCTTCATAGAACCACAAAAGACGTCGAGTGTGGTGGTTTTAAAATAGCCAGAGGCACAAGAATTGTTCCCATTATTTCTTGTGTGCTTTACAACGAAAAAGTTTAACATTTATTTATTTATTTTTAGTTTCCTTCCTTAACTTTGGTTCAGGTCTTCCCGCATCCCCACAAATTCATGCCTGAACGATTTATTGAAGATGGACAGTTGAAGAAATGTGAGGAGCTGATTCCCTTCTCTATTGGCAAAAGACAATGCTTGGGTGAGTCACTGGCCAAAGCAGAGTTGTTCCTCTTCACTGCCAATCTCTTCTACTTGTATAAGGTAGAAAAGATTATTAGTATATTAAAAATAATTGTGTTTAAGATAAGTACTATCGACAAACAAAATCTTCCCTCTTTGGAAAAGACAGTTGGTATTACAGTTTCCGCAAAGGATTATAAATGTATTGTACAAAAAAGAAAACAAAACTGTTTTACCTAGTTCAATATTTGAATTGATAATTTACAGCTCGGACACTATTCAAATAAGTACCATTTATATAAATATATGCAAAATATTTGTTTGTCGCTGAGATGCTTGTAAAATAACATAAAAAATTCTTTAAAATTATCTTTAATCATTTATTAAATGCAATAAAGCCATTAATGTAGTCAAAAGAAAGAAGTAACAATGCAAACAAGCAGCTAACACTATTCTTCTTTTCTGCTTTGAAGTTAATTTAAAGCAGAATCATTCCTTTTTGCGTTGTAAATAAGTCGTTTTGCTTCAATATCTTGCCATTACTATTTTTTCCTAGTAACTTTTTCTAAAAAAAATCTAGCCTTATTAAGAAGAAGGAGAATATGCTTAGTGTCATGTCTTCTGGCTATCAAAAAGCTAGACACAATCAATCATTTGCTTAACGATTTTGCTGATAATCATCCTTATTTTAATGATACCCACACTCCTAGTACATGGTTCATGTGACTCTTGTGACAACTGTCCGGATGTTATCCATGTGTTATCCTGCCCCAAAGTCCTGACCTGAATATTGTCGACTACTTGATCTAGGGTATTTTGTCAAAGTTAAAGTAAACAAAATAGACACGAAGAATTGTCCGACTTTTAACACTGTATTTTCTCGCTTATTACATGAAATACGGTAATACAGCAATATTCGGTTATAATTTGTAGAAAAATTGATAGGCTACATCAAATTCATGGTTAAAATATTTGAAAATAATAACCCAAAACTAAATAAGTCAACACTTCAAGCAATTATTACAATTTCGGCTTTATGAGTCCGTATTTTAGAGAAGACGAAGTAAAGTAAAGTATGCTATACTGTTTTCATTAATGTTGAGCCTATGCAAGCAGGCGCTTTCTCTTTTCCACTCGGCAGTGATATTGCACTGGAGATACTACCAAGCCTGACAGCTTTTCAAGTGTTGGTGGCTTCTCGTGGTTTATTACACTAATCTAAAATTTTTCTCTTTTTTACTGAAGTCGTACTCTATATGACTCTATTTTTTTTTTCTGTACAAAGGTTTGTTTCTCGCCGTTTTGTTTTTGCCTTTGTCTATAAAAAATCTACCCAAAACCATGAGAAAAGAAGCCAAATTCCTGTAAAGGTGCAAAACCAACGAAACATCAGGAATATCGCCAAACCAATAAGAATGCTACCATCAATAAAGCTCTTAAAGCATTATGAAAGCCCTGAAACCACCTAAACCATTTGGAGGGTTAAGAAACCATCTACAGGGTGGGTAAACCAGTTAAACCAGTTAGATAGGTAATTCTGTAGCTTTCGCTATCAAATTTTTTCGTTAATAAGCTTATATATTAACCTTAAACAAGTAGAAGAGATTGGCAGTGAAGAGGAACAACTCTGCTCTGGCCAGTGACTCACCCAAACATTGTCTTTTGCCAATGGAGAAGGGAATCAGCTCCTCGCATTTCTTCAAGTGTCCATCTTCAATAAATCGTTCAGGCATGAATTTGTGGGGATGCGGGAAGACCTGAACCAAAGTTAAGGAAGGAAACTAAAAATAAATAAATAAATGTTAAACTTTTTCGTTGTAAAGCACACAAGAAATAATGGGAACAATTCTTGTGCCTCTGGCAATTTTAAAACCACCACACTCGACGGCTTTTGTGGTCTTGTGAAGAAGGTTCATAGGAAGGAGGTTACAAAAGCGTTGAGTCTCCTTAAATAATTTTTACTAACATGTATAACCACTTCATCAACATTGATATACATTGATAACAGCATTAGTGTAGGGTAATCTGGCCTTGTCAGCAAAACCAATCTTTTTGCTGCCCTCTTCATTATCTCCAATCACTCTGTCCAGCTCTTCCTGCATTTTTGTCTGAACTTCAGGGAACACCATCATGTAAAGGATAAGAAAATTTAAGCTGTTTGAAGTTGTTTCCTAAACATTACATAAATATATAGGGCGATGAAGCTTGGACTACTTGGCCAGCAAAAAAAAAATCGGGGATTATTCCTTTTAAAGAATGAAGGCTAAAAAGTAAAGATTAGGAGATGTGAAGAAAAACAACGGCTTACTTGAAGTACTTGTCTTCTTCTTCTTTATTTCTCTTTAGTTCCATTTCATGTAAAAAGGCATCAATTAAATAAGTATCATTTTCATTCCATGAGCCCTTCTCTAAATACTTTTTTGGCTTCACAAAAAGCTGTCTGCACAAATCCACTTGCCTTTCTTTCTTTTTTGTATTGTTGCTTCGACTTGATCACTAAAAAAGAGGTCAAAACGAGCTATTCTCTGTCTGAAGGTATCAAAGTAAGATGAAAAAAATGGTAAGTATCTAAGCCAGGGCATTGATATGATTATGGTTAGTAGAGGTTCAGTGAACATTTGAACGTGTTCATTCGTTAATTTTTTGAGCTCAAAAAACTCCTTCTTTCTCTCCTAAATTTATTTAATTTTATTGCATCAATGAATGACCGCTACTAACCCCTACAAATCGGAAACCGAATATGAATTGGTTAATAATAGAGCCAACAGCCAAATCAATCAACGAAATTAAGTTGAATTCCTCTTTATTTTCACTTAGATCTTTCTCTATAGTCTCAATTACAGTGTTCACTTCTAGCATGATCTAGGTATGGATACAAGGATATGTTTAAAGACTAAAAATCTTAACTCAAAATTATTTCACTAACCTTTGCCTCCATCATGTTTCTACCCATCCCCCAATTGCGAAGTATTTTTAGAGCGAACCGTCTGAGTTGAAACCAGGTTTCTCCTTCTCCTCTGACTATGGCATAATTACCTTGGCTAGCTGAATTTTATCAATAATGTAATAAAAAAGTTGCCAAATTACATTTGACAGCTTCAAAAGCTTTGTCGAAAAAGCTTCTGCCTGAGGTAGCATCACCATTGTTCACAAAAGTTTCTTTCATCAGGTTAAAGTCGGTGACCGCCACAACAGGATCTTCAGCCAACCAAAATGTGAAAACGGGTCCATATTGTTTACTCCATTGCTGAAAAGCTTCATATCCAGGTGCGAGACGACTCAAGGTCATAACATTGCCTAGAAAAGGCAAGGGAGTGGGACCTGCAAAGTGGTGGGCATTAAAGTTTACGATATAAAACAAACCTGGTGGCAAATTTCTGCGTTTCCATATAAAATTGTAGAAAATTAGTGAAGTAAAAAGGAAAATAACCAAAAGAAGGAACATAGTGTATCAGTCCTTTTTCAAAATAATATACTTCTTAATATATATACTTCTAAAGAAAGTCATGATTGCTGTGTTCGCTATAAATGTAGTGTGTTGTTTATGATTTGTATAAATGTTAATAAGATAAGAGTTTAATTCAAAGAACGTTATCTTGTTAAAAAGTCGTATTCCAATCTGTTTCATAAACAAATTTTAACCAAACAACAAAGAAGAAAATTTTAATAAAAATAAAATAATACAAACTAAAAAAAAAGATGTATAAAATGTACAATTTTCTTGTCCTACCCCGCTTTTTCCTTTGTAGTATGTGTGTTATAACTTATAAGGCAAATTTCAGCGGAATTTTGCTAGTCTTTAGTATGTTTTTGTTTAGTTGTAGTCAGGCTGAGCAATTCATTTTTTGTGTTTTGTAATTTTCGACGTTGAATGAGCTCGGCCGCACTGTGGCCAAGGTTATAATTCACGTGTATACTTCAAAACATAATTATATTTTTTATTGAAATCTGCACTATACATAGAAAATTAAAACAGTTGTACGCTGTGTGCACAATTCTTAGCAATGAAAGTGTGATTAAGTGAACCAACATCAACTATTTTTCTGGTCTTTTTTTGAGTGAATATAATTTTCATCTTTCTATGTATCACACTAAAATTTTTTTTTATAAAATTTCAAAATATTTAGATAGTTTAAATTTGCTGAAAATACACGCTTTTTATATCTATTTTTGACGCTACTCGGTTATACCGGAAGGGGAGGGGGCTTGGAGTTGAGATGCGCACACACATACCTGAGACATAGGTCCCTGTAAGGGAAACTGTGTTCAAGATCTTCTCTTTTCCTACCGAGTGGCCCTGTAGCTGTCCCTTTCTCTCCCTTATACAGCCCCTTCTTCCCGATAAAATTTGGTTGATAAGACTGAGGTGTATTACCGAGTGACTGTGTATAACCAAGAAGACAGACTTTACCACGCAAAATATAGCTGCCTTTAAGGGCAATATTTTGCGTGTTCAACTTTACTGGATTATACCTTTTTACAAAGGGTTTCTATTCTTTTCCTTTCCCCTCCCAATACAATATTTAATTTAAGCAATATTTAAACTTACGAATTTAATACTAAATAAACAATTGGGTTGATGGCAGAGTTGCCGATCCACAGGAAGTTTAAGACCATGTACACATATTTTGTCTCTGGAAGCAGCACCTTAACTGTTTTTTTTATTTTTTCATGTCCTCATTTCAGATTTTAAGCTTAGTATAAACCATATTTTACTTACAACAAGTAACCATTAGACGTTTAAGAGAATTGGTTCCATTTTTTGCTTTGTTCCTCTTTCTATTTATCCCTTCCCCTTCATAAAACTCTCCAAAAACGGTTAAAGCGGTTCAAAAGCGATTCTTTTAGTCATGTAAAGATGGTATTTGGAGAGTAGAAAATGACAATATTATTTCTTGGTAAACTCATAATTCAAGAGGCTTTACATCCCAAAAACATACTACAACTTAGGATTAGGGTAAGTCAGCGTAGGTAAGCCGTCAACCACTGAATCTAAGTGAAACAGGGCATACGCTGGTTTACGGCTGGCCTACCCTGAGCCTAAGTTTTATGGCTAGTTTTTTTATTGCTTTTAGTGTATTAGAAGTGCTTAGAAAGGGCTAAATCAACAAGCGGAACAAGGCAAAAAGTGGGCATATAGGCTAGGGCCCAAACATTTTGCACTTTTCACATCTTTTGTTCTTAAGGAAAAAGCATTATATAAATAAGTGAGTCATTTCCTTGTTTTACACACATACACTTACTAAATTATTTTTTTAGACAGGGTCTCTTGCTATTTGTTTCTTTTTCTTTTGTTCCTAGCAATTATGAGTCTCGATAAAATATGTATCTTATTTGTGGGCTTTTTGATTGCAACTGGATGGCGAGAAGTCACTAGCAAAAACATCTCTAGACTGCCTATTCCTAATACTGACCTTCGTTTGGTAAAAATGTTAGTGTAAATTTATTTTACTAAGAAATTTTTAGATTCCTCAAAATTCTCCCTTTCCGGCAAACGTAAGAAATTACATTTTAACGGGTAAAGTTGATCAAAATCTGCTACTTTTAAATGTGCTGTTTCCAAACCCTATGACATAGAGTGGATAATAAAGATCTACTCGATACACGAGGATTAAAGTATCTATGCATCTGCTGAAGTTGATAAATTGTGGGGTAAGGGTAATAAAAGTAAATAAAAATAAGTCGAGCAACTTATAAGAACCAAATATAAATGCATTCTATCCGTATGTTTTATGTATTTGTGTATAACTTCAAGCTCTTTCCTTCGCTGCAGAATCATCTCAAGGGCAAAGAGTTCAAAACTAAAGAGGAGATCAAGGCTTTTGTCAAACAATTCTTTGAGCCCAAGTCTTCTGGCTTCTTCGCCTAAGGGTTTACGCATCTGGTGGAGTGATAGAAGGCAGTGATCGAGTAGAAAGGAGACTATCCACTGGAGTGATTTGATTGTTATTAAATTTTTGATTGGATATATTTAGATATACCGAAACAACTTTTTGAACAATCTAACATTTGCTTCGTTTGAACCAGTTTTAACCAGTACAAGAAGTAATTCCAGGTGACAGTAACTGTTCTATTGGATGCTATAGAGACCACAAATGACTACACACTGGCTCTAGTCATTCTGCAAGCCATTCAATTGGGAGTGTCCATCATAATTGGTGTCACCCTTGTCTACATTGCCAAAAAGATTACCAAATAGCCCCAAAAATATGTGCACATTTCTAACTTAAGAGTTAAAATAAATACCTTATAATTATACCACATAATGTTAGAAACTGTACAGTAGGCAGTCATTGTGAATGCTTGAATTAAAATTTTGTAATCTTTTAATTTATACTTTCTGCTACTTCCTGTGCGGATAGAATTGCGCTAAAAATTTTCTTGATATATTAAAAGATCTGCGCTATTGGGATACACCTTCTTCCCCTATCTCCAAATGAAGTTATTTGCTACTCGGCTTTTTCCCAATAAGAATTGGTTGAGTAGCCATTTTTACAAAGTGACCTTTCTTTATCTTTCCCCCTCCTAATACAGTCCTCAGACACTATTGGAAAACTTGATTGGGGGGGGGGTATAAGCTAGTAGCTCTGAGGATTGAGGAGG